>JANTQF010000103.1:0-107598 GCA_032988165.1 Emmonsiellopsis sp. PD_33 | reverse complement strand
AGTTATAAATTGGGCCTGTATACTAGATAGTTTGAGCTAGAAAATCCTAAGTTTATACTTAGGTAGGTGTCATAGTCACTGACTGCCATACACCTTAAATGAAGAATAATAATAATAATAATAATATACTAGTAATTAAGACTTGCTCTTTATAGTCAGCCATAAATTCAGCTAATACTAGAAAGTAGTATCAAATATAACCATCAGTACATTCAACAAACATGCTAGTTGTACTCAAGGCCTCAATAGCTACAGCATCATTAGTACCTACTAGTATAGGTAAGATCACTAAGACTTATGCTTAAGTATCTCAGCCATACAAGCATGATAAAGCCTGGTCTTTATGACATGGTCAATCTTCTTAATAATAGGAAGATAGGTGATCTTCTGAAGACTAATTGTCTTTTGTGCATGGTAAATCTTATGCAGAAGATTTCCAATGATAAAGTAAATAAACTAAGATATCTGATCCCCATAATGCATGAAGAGCTGTGTCTTATCAGACATAAAGATTAATGGAACTAGTGTGGAAGAGGCTGGAAGTTTTCATTGTGTATTTTACTATTAGTTAGCTGTATGCATCTCAGTATATATTCATTGATTTAACTCTGAGAACTGTCATATAGGTGCATACTATAGGACATCCTTGAATGGAAGATGTCCAAGTAATCAGTGAATAACATTATTTACTCTCTGATGAGAGAAAGTGGCTTTGATTATAATTCCATTAGTAAATGTTATGGAAATTAGAGTGTCAATAAATTCATTACTTTGTGCATTATTAGTCATTAAGCCCCTGTTGATGATATTATAGAATTATTAGGCAATATAGAAAAAGAGTCCATCAGTGATGATATGAAGATAGAATAATGTAAGAAATTAATTGATAATCTCACTTAAAAGTCTATTGTTCAGAAAGAACCATGCAATGCCATATTCCACCTCACTTTTAAAACCCCCATACTGGGCTGTTGTTATTCTTATGGAGGTGTCAGACATCATATTAAAACAATCAGAAACTAGGTAACTAGCCAGTTATTTTAAGAGAGATTTGTATGTAATGATATAGGCATTTAAAACTAAAGTTTATATAGCTTATAATGATAGTAAAGAAATAAAGAAGGCTGCCTCTACATTTATATCTTATTCCTAGTAGATAGATACCATTAGTTAGTATTATCTCTAATAGGAATTTAGATAAACCTGCTGTCAGAAGGAGAGCACAGAGCTTGGCTTAAACTAATGATATAATAATATTTATATCAGGATTTTCTAAAGTCAGTTTCATATTCATAGGGTCTAAGTTGAACATAATAGCACTAGAAGTCTTAACTAGATTTAAGTCTACTCTATCTGCCCTGAGTGCTGGTAATAGTCCATTGGATGGTAGAGCTATAAGAGTATATTCAGTGAGAGATTAAATGGATATAAGTAAATGAGCAATGAATGTACTAATAGTTAACATCATTTCTAATACTTTCTATTATGCTTGAATTGCTGCTGTACATTTCTGTTGGTGATGACTCAGGCTGCTCTAACTATTAATAAATCTTTAATAGTATGAATAGGCATGTATATAGGTAGAGTTCTTCATAGTTAGGAGGTCAATACTTGATGTTAATTATAAAGGCTGAATGATATGATAGATATATTTCTATTTCTTATTAAAAGCATGGAGTTGCAAATCTAAATGTATAAATTAAATCATCTAGGAATGAATTCTTAGCATACTAACTAGATTGAGTACTATCAATGACATCAGAAAAATAGAGGTAGAGGGGTTGATGTGTGGATAGAACTTAACTTAAACTGAGCATGTATGATCACACTTTTAAACAATTTAGAAAGTAAAGACAAACTACTAGTAATTAGCCAAAGTGCTAGAAGAAATGACTTATAAGACAGATGAGAGGTAATATTATAGCAATAAAGCTTAACTTAAGTCTAATAATGATTACTAAGTACCTATAGAAACACTTTTAAATAATTTGAAAATTAAAGCCACTTCTTTCATATAACAAACTGATTAGGAAAAGCACATAAAGAATCATTTCTAAAAAAAAGAAGATGAGTAATGTAGTAAAGAAAGCTTGACTTAAGCCTAGCAAAATTATAATAGAAGTAGGTTGAACTTGGTTAGTAACTTAATTAGACTTCTAATGAGATGAGTGGGTTGGATTCTGGCAGATAGAATTAGTAGGTAAATCATTTTATGCTAATTTTATCCTTTTAGCTGGAGGAGGTTTATTAGCACTTGGGGCTGATGGAGAGTAATAGTGGCAGAAGGAGCCTAAGGAGAGACTTAGAACTGAGAGGGGAGGTGAGAATAAATCTAACATTAATAAATCTATTTTGAGGCTAGAATTGCTGATATCACTATTAGGGGTCAGAGTGTAAATAGAGGTTTGAGAGTTTTAAATACTGATAGAATGTCTTAACAAACTTGGACTAGAAGGAATAAGATGTGCAGGTATTAGAGAAATTCTAGAAGATAAGTAAATAGAAAGTATTTTCTTAGAATAGATAATGAAATTTAATGTTATTATGATATTTAATCATTTCAAGATATTAATTTAAGTGATACTTAGATTAAGATTCTTAACATTTCCTCAATACAGCCAGGACTTCTGTTGATTAAATATTTATTATATATAGTTTACTACTCTCTATTTAATTGCACACTTAAGTTCTTAAGGATCAGAAAACAAGGCATGCTTATCTTAGCTTAAGCTGAGTTTAATAGTTAAATCTACAAAAGCAGCTGACTCCTGTGTGATGAGCTGAGAAATAAACTTTATTAAAGTCTTAACTTTAATATATCTATTAAATAAATTGGCAGTGGAAAGTATCTATATCCATTGTGACTGAACCTAATTAATGTAATAGATGTAGTAGAGGGCTTGAAGGACATCATTACTATTTATAGGTAATTCTAGTAGAACCACATTGGAACAAGTATAATGCAAGTTAAAGTCTATTATGCTGGTTCTATAATCTAAGATTAATACCTTTATTGCATGATAGAGATCATTGAAGTTCTCAATAACCTCTGCATGTTCATGCTCAGGTATGAATGACTTGATCACACCAACTTTAACATTGAATAATAAGGTAAATAGCTTGGTCTGATACTGAGGCATTAGGAAATAAAGAAAGATAAGTAGTTTCCATTGGGACTTAATAACTACCTCATTTATAATAGATAGTAAATGGGGAAACTTGGGCATCAAATAGCAGAGTAAGCTTGCCATCTAAGATCAATCAGATGAGAGAAAGGGAATTAATGGGTTGATAATTATCCTCAATAAGAATCACAGAGCATTACTGCCTGCCTTCTATTATCATCTATTAATATTACTGGCAAGATTTCCTTCCTTCTTGATGGATATTGCATGGAAAAGATGCAGGAATGCAATTAAGAAGGCTACATGCTAGAGCTACTAATAAACTGATATATCAAACTTGCTGGTGTGAATATCCATGATATTATTTGAAGATGATAGCTTATTATCTCTAGTAGAGATAGAACTCTTGATCTGAAGGTAAGAGGCCAGACTACTATAAATATTATAGTATTTAGTTAATTGCTCCATCTGGAAATGGCAATCAACAGTAATGACAGTATAGTGTGGAATATAATCATCAATAATAACTGTGTTGCTGTGTGTAAATAGGTCTTCTTTGATTGTAGTTGATATAGCTGATCCTATTATTCATTGAAGTATGATCTAGTTAAGAATCTTAGAGATATTATTCAGTGTATGAGTATGGGGTAGAGTTCTATTAGAGGAGAATAATTTATGAAATAATATGAGGTTAAGTATGTGCATATTGTTGGTGCTACTATAATTACTGACTTGTTAATACTTACTCAGAAGATCCTTAATAAGCTAATAGTTTACTAAGCCTATAAGCTCCAGATTGAATAATAGTGATAAAGGACTAAGTATAAAGCTGCTACTGAGATGGGATGGGACAGAACAGAAAACTATCTCTATATATTTATCCTATAGATATTAATCTCATCCCATCTCATACTAAAATGTGTGCTCCCATGTCCCATCTCATAATCAAATTAAAATCCCATGTCCTATCTTATTATATGAATAGTTCTCCCATGTCCTGTCCCATCCTGTCCCATAAATAGATAGGATGGGATGGGATGGGAAGGGAAATCCCAGGTGCAATAATAAATTATATGCAGTTAGAAATCATTATGAAAAATTTCATATAAATTATTACTATTTCTTGTTACATTTTTTCTACTATATTAATTTTCCACTTATTATAGTATTAAGTTAATACTCACTCTATATCATCATATCATCTCTACTACATATCTACTCCTCAGTATCTGGAGTCACTACAGGCTCTTGGGCTGCTCTCCATACTTCTTAACCACACACTCCTCAGGCTTGTTAATTACAGGCTTTAAAACCTCATACTCCCTAGCCCCATGCAGCACATCTCTCTCTACCACAGACTCTATAACCCCATACTCCTTTAATACAGGCCTTTTAACTATAGACTTCATCACACAGCCTTCCTTCTCATTCTTCAGGATTAAAACCAGGTCTGCTAGATCAAGCTCTATATCTCTATCTTCATCTTTCTTACTCACAGTACTCTCCTTCTTCTCACTATTAATCTAGTCCTCATCATCTAATATATTCACATCAAAGTCATTCAACTCACATCCTGCTGCCTGCATCTTCATGTTATAGCCTTTAATCTTTACTCCCTGCTCCTTATTCTCTCCCACAGCTACCTCCAGCTTTATGCCTTCAAAGTATGAATAGCCTACCCCTCTTAAAATTAACAGAACAAGCTACATATCATCAACTTAAAGGGTCTTCTTCTGGTGATGAGCTAGATAGAGATTCACACCTGAAGTACTATCAGCATCATATCATTAATAAACTGTTATATTATCTTATTACCTACATTCAAAGAGCATCACCAGTATCTCCTCACTAATGAGGTGCAGATAATTAATGGCCTCAGCCTGGATATAATACTTATCACTCAGATTTTTCCTACCCATCTTGGGCAAATCCTGAATTATCTCCCTCACAAGCCAACTGAATGGCTCTATTCTCAAAACCAGGTGCATACTTGTCTGCTAAAATATAATCTCCTTCTCTTCAATTAATCTAGCTGTTAGTAAACTATTAATATTATTCTAAATAGTATCTTACCTAATAGATCAGCTGATAGCTGTAGCTCAGACTTAATATCAATATAATCTCTAGCTCTGCACCTACTATCTACTTCAAGTCATGCCTTTTGATTATTAGCTTACTCTTTGTGGTCCTTATGATACTTCTTCACTGTGAAGGCCTTATTATGTTTCTTGTGGATCCTAGGGGAGCACTTGTAGTTGATTGGATAGTAGCTGAAAATAAACCCATATATTAGTCCATACATCAGTTTCTAGGGGAAGAAGGCTGGAGACACATACCTAGACATACTACTAAATGGAGGTGGTTGAGATGGGAGGGGAATTAGAGATAGAGATTTTAGAGACTACAAAAAAGAAGAGAAGAGAAAAGAAAAATGAGGAGAAAAAGAGAAGAGGAAGAGGAATAAATATAATATATTACTAGTTGTAATTAAAATAATTTCCATTTTAGATATTACTAAGAGAAATAATCTGAACCTATTATCTAGATCTATTACTATATAAATATATTCTATAATTACTCTTATCAATCCTAGTATACTATCATTCTAACATTCATTGCATCATATAAGAGATATTAACATTTAGAGTCATCATAGAACACATGATGTCCAGCCCCTAATTACTGATGAAGGAGTACTTACAATGCCTCAAAACTAAGTGTGCTAGGGAGATTAGGTACATAAAGACTGACAATGAGGCTATTATGGAGAAAGCTCAAGAGGCTAATTGTAAGGCACACTTTGATGCAGTAAAGTGTCTGTGGGGATCAGTCAAATGATAATGAGCTTTTGTAACAGTTCTGACAGTAAAGATGCTAATACTAAGCACAGGGAAATAGCATTGCTGGCTGATTAATCTGCCATAGAGAAGATAGAGGCTGAGTGTGTTGCCTAGAAGTATTTTGATCAAGAAAAGTTCTTAGAATATTATTAGGCTTAAATTGTGAAGAAGTGCACACTTGAGGAGGAGGCAGAGGAAGAGGAGATTATACAGCAACTACATGCATTATAATCTAAAATTAGTTCTAAAAAGAGAAGAGTTAGTTACTTCAACTTGTAATTATAATTATTAATTAATACTGACTGTTAACAGATTAGTATCCCCCCTTCCTTCAATGATAAGATCATTGACATGGCTCTCTAATGTTTCTATACCTGGGCACAGGTGTCATTGGCCTCTCATAATGTAAAGATTCTCAAGCATGGAAAAGTGATACTCATGGCTACTAATACTAATGAGGAAGCAGCTACAAAGGAATTAAATGAGTTCTGAAAGATTTTAAATAAGAAAGATAGAGAGCTATTAGAAGTAATTCCTCAGCCAGAAGAGGTATTAGAGGGTGATTTTAAGATAGAGAGAAAGATGTCAAGTAATGAGGATGAGAAGTTAGAGTAAGAGGATTATTCAGAGTAGGATGATGCAGAGTTTTTATGTGAAATAAAAGCTTATGAAGTCTATTCAGTAGGAATTAGTATTAGATAGAGAAAGTTTGGTATAGAATGGAGTTCATTTACATTCTAAGAATTTCAGTAATGAGATTTAGTAATAGACCTCTCATAGATTTTTACTGATAGCATCATGGCTATAATCTTCATTGATTGATTAATATTCTGAATCATTGAGAAGTATAAAAGCTATATCTATGTGATTCAATGTTCCCATACTGGGATAGCATCTTCCCAGTTTAAAGAGAATTGTAATTATTAACTTATGATATTTTTTCTATCAGCTACAAAAGCATTGCCAATTTATTAACTGAATATTAGATTAAATTTTTAGTAGTATAGATATTTTCAGTAATACCTGCATTCCTCAGCTGTCTTCCTTTCTGCCTTCCTATTATTAATATGCATGGTGTACATATAGTCTGCCACTAAATCTATATATATTTCCCTGGGCACATAGCCATGCTGTGTGTGGTGCATGCATAGTTGGCAATTAATTATATGTATATTTTTCTTCATAGGTATATAGCTGTGCTGTGTCTACCACTCCTGGCATAGGTGGTGCATGCATAGTTAGCAACTAATTATATATATATTTTTCTCTACAGGCATATAGCTGTGCTGTGTCTACCACTCCTGGCATGGGTGGTACATGCATAGTTGATAATCAATTATATATATATTTTTCCCTGCAGGCATATAGCTGTGCCATGCCTATAACTCCTGGCATGGGTGGTGCATATATAGTTAGTAACCAAATATATATATATTTTCTTCACAGGCACATAATGTCATCATATCCATCATATTAATATATATATTCCATACCTCCTTTCTCCTCCTCCTACTTAGCTATGATCCATTGCCAGAGCTTTCATCAAACTTGAAAAAAGATATAATGAATTTACTATATAATAGTCTTGATACAAGCTACCTTCTGAGACTTTCTCCATGGAATGCATTGAATGCATTTTTACCATACATTACTCATCAGGTTATTATCATGAGAGAACTGTTATACTATTTTATTACTCATAGGAGAATATCATCTCTATGCATGAAGGAGCATCCCCTACAGACAATTTAACTTACACTCTGTAACATGAAACACATAATTTCAGTTTGTCCACTATATAGCCCTACATATAATTATATTACATATGCAACTTTTCATTCATTTTCAAAGATGTAATCCCCTCTGGTTTATGTATGACACTCTATCCATTTTTTACATAAAAAAATTTAGTTGGTGCATAATGATTAGGCAGCTTTATTTGATAATCAAAATGCATGAAATCTATCTTAAAGATACAAGATAAAGTTATATATCCTACTTATACTCTCCTATACATTTCTATATATATACATGATTAATGATATTACACACATACTTATTCCTCATATTAAGATTACCTTCTGTTCTAAATAATTATGTGTAGGAGCTTTTGATCTACATCAATCCCTTGGATTTAAACACAGTGGATTACCCAGCTAAAGCATATAATGCTTCAATTAATAATTGCCAGAAAATACACCATCTATCAGCATATCAGCTAAAGGGGATTAGGGGAATTATCATATAGAGCAGCAGAACACTGATGAAATAAATTTAATACATGAAGTCTGAATAAATATTAAAGAAAGTTAATTAGAGATAGAGGAGATACTCAGTCCATCTGAAGATAAGTACTACAAGCTATTTCTAAAGGTAGTATAATTAAGTAGAATCCTGTAAAATTTATTACCTCAGATTGTTATATTTACTCAACCACTTTCTTTTGTATCAACACATGTAGTACCATCACATTTTCCTACCCAAACTCCTAAAAGAATATGCTAGCATAGAAAGAGTTACAGCCAGCTATAAGCTATTAAAGAATGATTGTCTCAGTAAAGCTACTTCATGTCCTATTAGAAGATAGGTAAACAGCCTGCCATGGATTTAAAAGTTGTCTCATGCATTCATTATGTATGCTACAACTTAATTTGATTGCTAGACTTACTATAGCTGTAAAAATATCTCATGTAGTTGCTATCAGATCAGGGTGATTTTACAGCTGTCTTTACATGAAATTTCCTTATAGACTTTATCAATAAATCACATCATTAGTCTACCAATTTATCATGACTATTAATTAGGTGGGCCAGCTGAATTCAAACTCCATCTAACTAATTAATAAGATCAAACATATAGTATTCTAATCTGATAAAATCTCATTTAGGAAATTAAATAGAATTCAAGCAGGAATTTCTAAGAGAGACACATCTGACTATTAGTATCTCAGGAAATAAGGGAAAAAAATTATAGTAATGAATTTTAGTAATGATTCTATACCTATTCTTAATGTCTACAGTATGATGCTGAAATTCTGCTGCCTGATAGCTTTATATCTTCTTAGTACCTTATTTTTAAGATCAGTATATTAGAGGTATTTATTTATATAGGTCTCCTAATTTCTAGATGTGGGGTTGCAATGATAATTATCATATAGTATGTGAATCTCACCTCTCACTGCTCATACAGTAAGTTTATTTTTAATTCTCTGAAAAATTGATCCTCACATTCAGCCTGCATCTCTCTACAAGAAAAAATGTCAGCTATGTTTTCTCTCACCCTGAAATACTATCTTCTTGAATGTCTTTAATCTCCCAGTATAATAAATTTCAGTGCTCCAAACTCTCCTCTTTATGAGATTAATATACTAATTTCTCTTCTACAAACTTCAACACTAATTCTGCCCATCTCAGTTCCTGAAGGACTTGAGACCACCACAGTTAAGGTGAGAATCTATATTATATAGAAGTGAGATAATGAGTATCAAATTCAATTTGATTAATAATAGAAATAGATAGTAACTACAAATATAATTTAATATGATGATACTTGCAAGAATCATTCATGATGAAGCATAAAGTAGAGCTCTAAATCCTGAAAGTCCTTCAAGTAAGTAGCATTTCAGTGGAATGATGAATCAGCTTTACTCTATATTCAATGCAAGTAAATCCTTTAATACTCTTGATATAGCAACATGGAGATCTCAGAAATGGGGAAACATCTTATTAGTAAGAAGTGCTAGAATACTATTCCTTCAAATAAATAGATGAATATTAAGGCAGTATTTATAAGTATAATATAAGTTAATTTATTCAGTAATGGGCTGTGGTAATGATCCTTTCATCTCAGTAAAACCCTGCATGTAAGTAACTACAAGTAGAGACACTATCATTTAATAAAGAAAACTACTGAACCCTTCTCCTCTATATCTTTCTATCAATGAACATGGCATTTCATACCATACAGAATCCTGATCTCTGGTAGTTACTAATGTATGGCAACAGTGAAGTTGAGGCCTTCCTCCTAAAATAAACTACCCTGTGAAAAGAGCTAGATAATTCCTATGAAATGATGATAAAAGATCTGCTTCTGAACTGAATCCCTAATATGAAGATTGCACTGGCCTTAGATGCATGGACAAGCACAAATAGTTTGGCATTTCTCTATGTTAAAGGCTACTATGTCACCCAGAAATGAGAGTATATAGAGGCATTGATTGGGTTTGAGCATCTTAGTGGTATGCACACTAGTGATAATATAGCAGGATATGTGATGCAGTGTATATATAATACACAGATTGAAGATGATATTTTTACTCTCACAGCTAATAATATAGTAAATAATAATATATTAGTAGCATCTTTGGAGAAATGTCTGTATGTAGAGGATGGAGTTTATTAGAATGCTAAGATGTATTAACTTTCTTATATAGCTCATATTATGTAGCTGATGGTAAAACAACTAGTTAGAGACCTATAAATTGAGTTAATAAATGATAATGTCCCACAGACATTTCATAAGAATGATATTGATATGAGTAATAGAGGAGAAATCTCATTTAGTTATACACTCTTAAAGATATGTAATGGTTCATGATAATAGTCCAACAGCATTTCTAATCTCTTAATTATTTGACTAGTTATGCCTACTTGTCAATGCCCTCTCAAGTTCTCCCCAATGAATTAAAAGCTTTCAGAAGCTCCAGCTAGAGCACATTAAACTCTTAATGATTTAGAATGTTAAGATCCAGTAGAGCTCAACATATCTTATATGCATCTATATGCTATGACTCAGGGATTCAATTCATCACTGAGTGATGACTCAGAATAACTCCAAGCTCTACTATCTCTAATTGAGTAATGATGAATGGCAGCTCATTATGTATGTTATTATCCTACTTTATCCATTCTAGTAGGTTATTAAAGCTCTCTCAGATATAAACACACTACTCATCTACAATACATTTTTAATCTATAATGTACTGTTCAATCACCTTAATAAACAGCTTTCTGAGGTAACCTATGAAATCTCAATCATTTAGAATAGCTTGAAGACTGCACTGAAAGTTGCATATAATAAACTGAAGAAGTACTATTCAGATACTGATGCTGATGATAGTATGAGAGAGATTTACTATATTACTGTAGTTCTAAACTCATATTTATAATTACTGGCCTATAATAATAAGAAATAGGAGCCAGAGATAAAAGCCCAATCATTACAGTGTGTAAAGACATACTATGAAAAATGATATTTATCTCATCAACCTATAACTACTAATAATCAACTATGGGTAGGTATTTACCCTCTTTCATTTTCTTGATTTACTTAGTACTAATAACTTCCTAGGCTTATTAATTGTTTTCTACACTACATCAGTAGTCACCTTTAGTTATTCATGTTAATGAATTTGATTAGTATCTAAATGACAGTCTTAGTTCAGAGGGAAATATCTT
The DNA here is from genome assembly GCA_032988165.1 of Emmonsiellopsis sp. PD_33. Taxonomy (NCBI): domain Eukaryota; kingdom Fungi; phylum Ascomycota; class Eurotiomycetes; order Onygenales; family Ajellomycetaceae; genus Emmonsiellopsis; species Emmonsiellopsis sp. PD_33. The sequence continues at coordinate 96,177 of JANTQF010000103.1, read as the reverse complement.
ATTAGTGTGAAAGATAATTAAATTAATATATCCAACTATTACATTGATAGCTAGAGACATTCTATTAATTTTAATTGGAAATATAAGAATTAAACAGCAGTTCAGTGTGAGCTATCATGTTGTCTCATGAGAGTGATCATTATTATCAGAAAAGACAATGCATAAGATCATACTAATGAAGCATGTAAATGAAAGGGAGTAACTACAGATAGAGAAAGAGTAAAATGAGAAAAATGTAGTAGAGAATGAAACTAATAATGATAAAGAGAGTAATGATATAAATATTATAATGGAAAAGAAGAAACTTACATCTAAAGAGGAACAACTAGTGAAGGAGTGTTCATTGAGATGATTCTCATGTGCAAGTATAGTTAGATGAAGGAAAACATGGGAAGGAATACTGAATTTTAAGGTAGTAATTAATAACTTAGCATTCAGAGGAGATGCCTAAAATATAGTATACTAAGACTGTTATCTTTAGCTATTACATCTCATATTATTTGTGTACTACATTAATATACTATTGTAATCTCTGGGAATCTCATCATGTCAAATCTGCAGGCAGGGTTGAGATAAGAAATATAATTTAGTTCAGGTTTGCACTAACATGCATCATCTGTTATTACTGTAATAATTAATGATGGATGATACTTTTTTTAAACCTGTATAAAATATAGGTTAAGGTTCAAATCATGTAGTGAGCTTTGTTTTTTTTTTTTTTTTTTTGCATGTGATGAGCTATATTATATAATTCAGGTTAGCACTAACAGTATTATCTATTATTAGCATAGTGAGTAATCACTATGCTAATAACTAATGATGCTTTTTTTGTAACCTCATTGAAATATAGACTAGGGTTTGAATCATATAGTGGGCTTTTTTTTTTTTTTTTTAGCATGTGACTACTGGGAATTTTTTAATGAGGTTAAAAACATGATATGTACTGATACAATCAAAATCATACATTATGACCCAGTAGTTATTAGGGTAGGATACCTAGCTGACCACAAACTGTCTGTTTGACTTCTGATGTGAGATTCTCCATTACTATCATATTAATACCTGTAAATTGAGTGGCTCTACTAGCTATTCAAGTAGCAGGGTAAGAGGGTTATTCAGCATCCAGTCCTTGGATGACTGTAATGCCTCTGCCTGGAATCTTTATCATATTAATGATTCTATGTATAATTCTGATAGTAGCTCAGCAGATATAAAGTGATAAAGTATTATAGATAGTTGAAAGATGCTTTTATCTTTTTTTTTTTTTTGTGGCTCATTATCTTTTCTTGTTACCTCAACAGATCACATGATTAGGCCTAGTAGATGCTTGGCAGGATGGGAATTCTCATCTCATGAGATGAAATCCCATATCCCATTTTATAGCCAGAATGAATTCTCATGTCCCATCTCATAGGAAAATTGAAATCTCATGTCCCATCCCATAGAAAATTTAAAATCCCATGGTTTATCTCATCTCACAGATAAAATCCCATGAGATGAACTATTTTTTTCCATCTCATCTCATGATATCATGGGATAGGAAATCCCATAGGAAATCCCATCCCAGTAGCAGCTTTAATAGTCTAAGTAGGTCAATGGCCTGATTAGACATTGAAGTGCTAGTAATAAAGAGTTATCTATAACAAGGCACCTATGAGATTACTTGATGAATATAGATCCTCATGTTTTTAACTGCATGAGACTTATTTATTAATATGATGCTAAATAGGGTGTCATTCAGCCATAATGACTATATGAACTCTCTTATTAAGTTAATTTCTTAATATGCCTGAATTGTATCAGTCAAGTCTTCATTTAAATCAGAGATAGTGGTAGGGGCAGAGGGCAGCTGAGCTCAGCTTAAGTTAAGCCTACATGATATGTGCTTTGATCATATTGAGTAAGAAGTAATTATAAGGATCCAGCTAGAATTTAGATTAGTAGGATTGATTTTTACCATCAAATACCTAAAATCTCTCTCTTTAATGATGAGTAAATATTTATAGGTATTAAATATCCTACTAGAACCTACATTCAAATAGAAGACCTTAAGATTGAAATGATCAGGAAAATGTTTCTAAATCTCTTCTATTCAGATATATATCAAATGTGAAAGAATAAATATCAGATTTAACAGGTATTCAGTGATGAGATTAAGATAGTTTATAAAATAAAGCACTTTCAATGCTTGAATTATCTTACTTAATTTCATCTAATTAGATAGGATAATAGTATGTTACCATCTCAGCATCTCTATTATTATAGTGATGCCAGTAATCTACCATGGCATTAATAAAAGATTATTAATTATTAGAGCCTTTAGATTAAGTCTAAAAGAAACAGCAAACTCTTCATATACAAGGGATTAGATACCTACTAAATTTAATAACTTCTTAATCTCCTTTGAAATTCCCTTTATATTGTCTTCTGAGTCTGAGTTGTCATCCTGCTCTGAAGCAGAGTCTGTAGTGTTAGCCAGATCAGTCAAAATGATTGAGTAAATATTTTGAGGCACTTATTTATTATGAAGGATAAATAGGTCTGTAAGGGATTGCCTGTAGGGTAGGGCATAGAGGTTATAGAATAATGTGAGGAAATATAAACATGTAGTATAAAGGGTTGATTATATTGAATGTAGGGGTAAGAACATAGCAAAGCTATTTGCTAGCCCTATAAAGGTAGGGGGCCAGTAAAGGTTATATACATTGAGGTCTCAGGCCTACTTAGGTAAGTCTTATGTAAGCCTCTGCCATTGTAACCCCTGAGCTCCCTGGGCTTACTCCTTCAAAGGCTTTCTGGCCTGACAGCCTTAGATCTTCACCCTGTGAGCCTGTGGTTCTCACAACTACCTCCCCCTTTGCAGGCCTGGCCCCCAGGCCTTGGCAGCAGGTGTAGATTTGTGCTGTATTGGCATTCTAGTAGATGATTGTGTAGTTAAGTAGATGTAGTGTTATAGGTAGTGAATATAGGGGTCTGGTGGGTAAATGTGTAGGTAAAATGTTATGTCAGTTCTGAAGTATTATAATAGACTTTGACTTATCTAAATCTTATAGTCTCTCTGACCTTCAGGAGTTCAACCACTTGCAACATGATTTTAGTAAGTGCAATATCCACTTAATGCTAGTGTTTTTCATGTTTTTGAGCATTTCAAGTGAATGTTCAGCTTTGAATATATAGGCCTTCATTATTTTTTCATTGAAATAGCCCTTTATTTGATATTTTTGAAGTGAAGGGGGATTTCATGAAGTAAGGTTAGATTCTTATTGAGATCTTGCAGAGTTCTGATCTCACAGAGTTCTGATCTTGTGGAGTCCTCATTCCTCCCCCTCCTTTTCAAATGCTGTATGACAGGGTAGAGAACATACTAATAGCTTATATAGTAACTATGTTAAATCCCTTGGAAGTCTCTATCCTTACAGTGTGACTGGAAGATGTCTGTGTCTGCTGTGTTTCAGCTATATTACCCTATACTGCCATGACCTCTTGTGTAGGTACTGCTGCAGGTGGATGTAGGAGGTGTGGGTATGATCATAGATGTGTGAAGGTAAGTCTGCACTGTCTCTATCTTAGAGGGCATATACTGACATGGTATTAGATGCCAGAGTGCTTTTAGGACTGTCTAGAAGGGATCCTCTGAACAGCAGATCTTCTCTGGGAGTAGACTCAGGATTGGAGAGTGTACTAGGATATTTACATTCTGATAATTTTAAATTTAGTTGATAATATCCTTGAGTTTTTGAGTGCAGAGGGAGTTAAGCTATTTACCTCTATCAAGCCTGCTCCTATTTCTATGCATGTTGAGTCCTCTGTCTCTACTTCTGTGCTTGTTGAGCCCTCTACCCTTATCCCCACACCTGCACCTGTGTCCTTGCCCCTGCACCCACCAGTTGTTCTCTTAGTGGAAGAAGAAGAGTTTCCCCACAGCCCTGAGGAGCAGGACACAAGTAATATGTGTACCTGATGCATGTAGAATCTAACTAGCTCCCCTGATAGAATCTATGAGATTGGTCCCTAGTAGCATAAGTGCAGATATTATTTGTATATGTGTAAGTCATATTATATGGTAAATTCCCCTATCCTATAGCTATCTATATAGTACTAATATGATCCCACAGGTACCTCCCTTTGCTTACTGTGCTATTAAATGTGTCATCTTAGTGGTGAATAATAATTAGTACATGAAGGGGTTGATGTTATTCAACAAGCCTGTGAACATGGTAGCCCTGGGGGTGGTGCAGAAGTAGGCCCATGCAGCAATTTTGAAGGCCTGAATGAATAGGAAGGAGCAGGTAGACTATGAAGGGGATGAAGAGGTCCATGAAGTTCATAATGTAAGGTGAGAGTAAGCACAGAAGGCCTATAAGAATGAAAAGTGCAGGGTTAAACACATGAATGATAGATAGGTGAAGATGGAGGGTGATGCAGATAAGAGTTCAGAGGGTATAGGAGAGGCTATAATTTAGATTTTCATCTTTTTCTTTTCTTATAGTAGTTATAATGTTGCATCTGTAGGGTTATGTCCCCTTGGGGACTTAAATAGGATCTTCTTTTCTTACTCTTACATTCAATTTTAACTGACTCTATATATATTGGGTCTATTTCTTTGCTCTCTACCTTTTGTGGTATACATCATGGTCACCATATTAAGCCTCATATTTATGAACTACCTCTTGGGTGTTTTTAAAAGCTTTAACTGGTTTCCAGGAGTTCTCACTCTCTATGCAGCCTTTCCATTTAATGAGGTATTTAACCTTCCTGCTGCATACCTTATACTTATCAAGGATTTTCTCAATTTCCCACTGATTCTCTACATCAATTTCAATTGATTCAGCCTCTGAAATCTTGCCATCCCAAGCATGGTACAGCTCCAGGAGGGAGACATGAAAGATGGGGTAGACATTATGAAATTAAGGTATCAGTTTTAACTTATATACCTATTTGCTCTAGATGTCTATTATTTGGAAGGGCTCAAGCTGACAGTGATTTAGCTTCATAATAGAATGTAATGTTGATATATTAATGCTGTGGAGCATAACCCAGTTGCCAATCTTAAAGGTTATGAGCATATGATGCTGATCATAGTATTTTTTCTGGGACTTCTTAACCTCTATGATCAGGCTTTGAAGAAGTTAGTACATCTAGTTAATAGCCTTTACTCTTGTAGTAGTGTTCTGAGACACCCCTCTATTGGGTTCATACTCAATGTCCACACAGGTGGAGGTTTCCTGACCTGTGAGAGTGCAGGAAGGGGTCATTTGTGTTGAGCTATACTAGGTATTATTATATGCTTATTGGGCATGTAGCAGCCATTGTGCCCAGTTGTCCTGCATGTAATTGCAATAGACATGAAGGAAGTATTTGAGAGTTTAATTCTAGTGCTCTGTCTGACTATCTATTTGAGGATGAAAGGCTGTGGTCAGCTTTCTGCAAATTTTGAGCATGAAGTAGAGTGTTGACCAGAACTTGCTTATAAATAGAAAGCCCTAATTACTGATAATATTCTAGGATAGTCCCTAGTCCTTAAATAGATTTCATGTAATGAGATCAGTGAGTTTGTAGGCCTTAAGATCTACTATGATTGAGATGTAGATCACCCACTTGATGAATGTTTCTATAAATATTAAGATTAAATTATAGACCTTTCTGTGCAGTCAACATGGGGGTAAACTGGTGATGAAATTTATTGTGATAGTCTCCTAAATGTGCCTGGGGACAGGTAGTGGCTCCAACATGCTATACTTCTTATGATGGTGTATCTTGACATGTTGGCATATATCATATGTTTTGATATATTTCTTAATATACTGGCTCATCCCATGCTAATAGTATTTGCCAGCTATCACTTTATATGTCCTATGGTTCTCAAAATGTCTGCCTGTTAGATCATCATGGTTCATGTGAAGGATCTCATCCTTGATGACAGCATTGTTGAGGATATAGGTATGACTGTTGTACCTGATCAGCCTGTTTGAGCTAATAGACCAGGATGAATGTTTGACCTTTGAACTTGTAGGGCCATCTTGAATTCTACTCTGAATTTCAGTGCATTTAGCATCCTGAGCTTGAATATGGAGCAGGAGGTTGATCAGTAGCTCTAATAGCTTATATGTATAGACTGTCTTGGACTTGAATGCCTGATTGATGAAGAGCTGTAGCATCAGAGGCCCTAGATTACCTCCTATAATGCTGGTAGTAACATTCTCATCTGTGGGTGTATTCTGAACTGTGCAGGCCATGAGGGCATTAATGCAAAGAGTGTGCTCTTCAAGAGCTTTTAGGTTGAGTTCTGGGTGTAGATCAGTTATGTGCTTGATAGCTGCTATGATCATCTAGTTCAATTCTATTAGTTTATAGTTAGATTTCAGTGGTTTAAGTGTCTAATCCCAGAGCTTTTCTTATAATATGAGCTGAAAAACAAGCAGTTCAGCTTCTCTAATATAGTCAGGGTAATGACTTGATGCATCTGCAGGGTTCTTGGACCCAGGATGATACTTAATTATAAAATTGAATGCTGTGAGCATCTCTATTCAATGTATCTGATGTCTGTTCAGCTGAGTTGTTGTCATAAAGCTTTGCAGATTGGTATGGTCAGAATACATAATAATTAGGTGTTTACTACCATGTAGATAGTACTATCACTGCTTAAATGATTCAACAATAAATAGAAGTTCACTATTATAGATTTAATATTATTATTTCATGTTGGAGAGTTTGTGGGACCAGAACATCATGGGGTGCTAGAGGCTGTTAGGCATTAATTGAGAGAGCATTGTGGTAATGATGATGCTGGATGCATTGGGTTCAACTTTGAGGTAGCAATTAGAATCAAAATGAATGAGGAGTAGCTCTTTTTGAAAGCTATTCTTAAGGTCTGTAAAGACCTTTATGGTAGATTGATTCAGTGTAATTGATGTATTGTTTTGACCTTTTCAGTTCTCCCCCCTCTTTGTGAGATCTGTTAATGGGGCAGATATGGTTACAAACCCCCTGATGAAGTAGTGGTAGAAGTTGATAAAGCTAAGGAAGACCTGAAGTTCATAAATTGTTGTTGAGACTAGCCATTTAAGAATAGAGGCCATATAGCTGAGCTCCATTTTCATGCTATTAATAGAGATGATGAAATCAAGGAAATCAATGTGATCTATGTGAAATAAGCACTTACTGGCTTTAACAAAGAGGTTAAACTTATATAGGTGTTTCAAGACTACCTTAATGTGCTCCTCATGCTTCTTAATGGAGTTGGAATAGATGACAATGTCATCAAGGTAGATAATATAGCAGGTATTGAGGAGGTTGCTGAGTGCCTTGTTGATATATACTTGAAAGGTGGCAGGTGTGTTGGTGAGCCCAAAGGGCAGAACCATATACTTAAAGTGCTTATAATGTGTGTAGAAAGTGGTCTTCTATTTGTTACCTTTATAGATATGGATCTGATGGTAGGTGTCCTGTAGGTCAAGCTGTATATAAATCTTTATGCCTGCTAGATGGTCAATTATCTCACTGATAAGAGGAAGAGGGTAGTGGTTCTTAATTGTAATAGCATTCAATCTGTAGTAGTCAATATAGAGATGGAGACTTCCATCTTTTTTGGGTGTAAATAGAATAGGTGCACCTGTGGGACTCTTTAAGTGCCTGATCCAGTCTTTCTCCAAGCTTGTCTCAATATAATTCTTAAGGACTTTGAGTTCTTTGACTAAAAGGTTATAGATGGGTCAATAGGGTGGATCCTTGCCTAGCTTGATATTAATTGTGTGATTATGTGGAGTATGCACAGTAAGGTTAGGGTTCTCATTAAAAAGCTCTGTGTATTCCTCATAGGGTGCAGGCAGTTTGAATTTGGTGGCTGTAATGCCTCCAAAAAATGTGATGAGTTTGCCACTGAGGTTAAGATCATAAAGGTGAATGATAAAGATAGTGCTGTCTGTGCAGATCATGTCCTTAAACTCTTCTGATTCTATGAATTTAATGGTATTTATACTAATTGACTTGTAGCACCATATTTATGAAGGTTAATTGATGTTGGAGTTTGATTCTTCCAGCCATGAGTAGCTGAGGATAACATCATAACTTGCCATATTAATAGCCTCAAAGCTGTGTTTGTGGTTGTAGGTCAGGCTGTTGATATTAACTGCTCTTATTGATATTTACTGCTCATTAAAGGATAGAATCTTATGCCTGTCAATGGCTTTAATGTGCCTGGGTGGGGATTTGAAATCAGGTAGATGTTGCTTTACTCATGTTTGACTGATGAAATTGCACTCAGCTCTGAAATTAATAAGTGCTCAGACTATAGTGAGTCTGTTTGTAGTTGTGATCCAGACTAACATTACTATGGCTCTACTGCTTTATCTTTAATTAGTCTCTATTCTTAATACTGTTGTAGCAGTATGCAAGGGGATGATTAGTTTTTTATTAATTAGCCTTTAAGGTGCTTGTCAGAGTGTTTCCTCTAGCAGTCCTTCTCAATGTGTCTATTAATGCTGCAGTGGTTGTACTTCTTTGAAGTTTATGAGAGGAATTAGCTGCCATTGGATTTTTAATTATCTGTGTGTGACCTTGAGTCTTTATTATCCTAATATTTGTAACTGCATTCCTGATGGTGGTTCCCACCTTGAGGGCATGAGGGTTAATTCCTCTCACTGTACAGGGCCAATTAATGTGAATCTAGACTCTTCTCTAGAGAGGACATCATCCTGAGCATTTCTTTGTAGTCAGTTGGTTTGTGGTTCTGATTGGTGATTACCTGGTTGATCTCTAGTATGATCTTATTGTGGAGTGTCTATATATACTGTGCTTCTATCTGAGAGACAGGAAGAGAGAGTTTGAGCTTACTGAGGTAGTCTGTGAATTTATGAACTGTTTGGTTGATGTATTGCCTGGCCTCTTCATATTTATAAGTGGCATTCTGCTATTAAATCTATGGGTTATTGATTTGATACTCCAGAAACTTGAAGAATGACTCTAGGTCAGGGAAATAGCCTTTAGCCTTTAATTCCTTATTAAGGTGTTCAATTCATTTGGTATGGGTAATGGTAGTGTCTAGTCAGAGCTTTGTGTTATTTAGCTCCTATTGATTCCTATCTTTAGAAATTTTATCATAGTAATCCCTATGATGGTGGAAGTGAGTATGTATCTCATCATATAGGGCCTGATGTTTGCATATGTTCTTAACCTTGTAGGTTGATTTGATATTAAGGTAGAATGTGTAGGCATAGAAGATCACACAGCTAGTAGTATCAGTACAGACTCTGAAGGTTCTCTGCTTCAGAATTTCTACCTAGTAGCATCAGCTGAGTAAGCAGTTCAGGTGGTAGTGAAATCTATGATTACTATTATTTACATTAGTGTCTTCACCTTCACTTGAGTGGTCTAAGCTGTGATTACAGTGGTGAGAGGTCCTAAAAGTAAGTTTTATATTTATAGTGCTCAGGGCCTCTACCTTCTCACATTGTAAATTCTTAACTATTTGAAGATAATAGGTCTTGGCCTCCTATTCACATTGCATTAGCTAAAGTTTCAAGAGGTGTTGCTCCACCTAGTGGTGAGTCTCTACCAGTAAGCTTGATGAGGAGGGAGTTATCTCCTTAGCTGTAGAGGTTGCTGTTCCTACTGTAAGATCATTTGAGAGATTATTTGATTCTTCCATGGGATGAGTTGATGTGTTCTCAGGATAGTGAGATAGTTAGGCCTCCATCTGCAGCAACAGTGTGATGATAGTACCAGTGGGAGGATCTTGACTCTGGTCAAGTGTGGATTCCTCAGGGATAATTGGAGGTTGAATTTACCTGGTGAGTTGCTGGTTAGGGGTGAATTTCTCTGGCTGCTGAGACCTCTATCTTTAGGGAGTTATTATCTTGACTTGGTGAAATTGTTGTTGTTATTGTTGATTTTAAGTGTTGAATGTATATATTCACAATGGACTGTTCTCTCAAGTGCTATCAAGAAGAGTAAATAGAATTGTAAGGAATTACCTGTAAGGTAGGGTGTAGAGATTATAGAATGATGTGAGGGAATATAAATGTATAGTATGAAGAGTTGGTTATATTAAATGTAGGGGTAAGAATGTAGCAAAGCTGTTTGCTGGCCCTATAAAGATAGGGAGCTAGTAAAGGTTATATACATTGAGGTCTCAGGCCTACTTAGGTAAGTCTTATGTAAGCCTCTGTCATTGTGACCCCTGAGCCCCCTGGGCTCACTCCTTTGAAGGCTCTCTGGCCTGGTGGCCTTAGATCTTCACCCTGTGAGCCTGTGGTTCTCACAAGGTCAGCTATAGTAAAAGTAAGATATACAATGAGTTAGGTTTCCTCATCTGAAGTAAGCTATAAGAAGTTAATAATTACTATACTCTATTCTATAACCTATAATTTAATTATCTTAAGATTATCACTTTACTTAATATCTATACTCTCATTACTATTTAATTTATAACATATAGAGCTAATCTATCTGTACTGCTGAATTAACAGGCTCAGATCTGATGATTCCCAGTTGATATTAATATTTTTAAAGAAATATTTAAATTCTATTTAGTACTTAGAGCTCTCCACTTTATTATCATTTAGGTTAAAGTATGTATCAGAATGCTTATAAATAAACTTAATCAATTAGATGAGGATGAAAAGATGTTCTAAATTGTTATGAGAATCTAAATGGATACTATCTGAAGTTAAGCATGCAAGTATATTAATAATATGCATATAAGTTATTATGGTAGTTTTTGAGTACTCTTTGATAAGTATAAGATTATCATTAGTAAGCATATTTTACTATTAGCATCTGAACTCAGAATTATTATAAAGGGCTATAATATATTCAACTTCAACCCTGCTGTAACTTTTATGGTCAGGCCTAGTATAACTATAGAACTTCTTATGAAAAGTGAGAAATTACTTCAGTATCTAGTTAATAGAAGGCTTAATAAGTCATTCAATGAAGAAAGACACAGTAATGAAACTAAGATAGCTAATTAGAAGTAAATAGTAGGACTAAAGCTGATTAGCTTTGAGAAGCTTTATCTTAATACTAGGAAACTTTGATTGTATGAATGATTTATTAGGGTCAGAGGTTTTTAAAGTGTGAGCTTTTTTTGGTGCCATGATTATGAACTAAGCTCTGATAGAAAGTCAGAATAAGGTTAAATTCAATAGCTTGATACTAGATATAGAGTAGGAAGTAATGAGATGAGTAGTAATCTCAGCTTAAACTTATAAGATGTTAGTCTAAAAATAGATAAATACCTATCATTACTGACTTAATAGAAAGTGTAGGGGGAAAGAGCTGAGATGAATAGTAGTCTCAGCTTAAACTTCTATTATATTAGTTTATAAATGGATAAGTGTCTGTTAGTGCAGAGGCTGACTTAGCATACAAACATGAAATATAACTCATCTTGATATTAATAAGGAGATAGGCATGAGTATGTATATGAAGGCTTTTAGTGTGATTTTCCACTGTATTCATTATAAATAATTAGTATTTTATGTACTTGCACATAAATTTGAGTGTAGAAGGTGGGAAATGAATATATCAATATATTAGAGTATTAAAATCATGGATGTGGTGAAGCTGTGAAATTATCAGAGAGGTAGTAAGAAAGAGAGTTTAAAATCATAGTAGAAGAGTTAAGAATGTGTGTGTGCTAACTAGGCTTAAGCTAAGTAATATAGGCCCTGGCTTACTCACCTGTAACTAATGGTACTGATGAATGAGTCAGATTAATTAAATTTATAGACACTGGTAGCTACTAGTATGAAAGGTTAGTATTAAGACTACAGTAAAGATTGATACTTTACTAGTAGTAGAGAGAGTCTTCTATGTTTATATCATTCTAACTTAAGCTGAGGACTATAATTATTAGCTCACCTATAATAATTACCTAGGCTGCTGTTTGAATTCATATAGACTGATACTAGCTACTAATATTAAATAGTATGATTGAGAATACAGTAAAGATAATATAGAAAGATAGGAGGTTATTTTGTGTTTAAACTTTTCATAGCACTAGAGTGTCATGAAGATATATGTATTATTCATTAATAAAGTAAGATGATAGTATTAAGAGTACTATAATTATTTAAGTTTTATAAGAAACTATTCTTATAACCCCTTTATAACTGCAAATCAAAAGAAACATAGAATACTGAGATGAAGTAAATAGTATATAATGAAAGATTATTTTTATAGTCTTTATTATTCCTCTTTATGTGAATGATCAATAATGATTTAGTATGAAGTACTAGAGTAAGTATAATGATCTTAGATAATGAAACAAACATCTCTTTACTTACTATATCATTATCTGATGCTATCTATAAAAGGGAATTCTTTTTAACAGAATTCTTTCATATATTTATATTCCATGAAAGTAATCTATTTGTCTAATTAGAGTCCATTCCCATCTATACACATATAGCTCAGTAATTCTCTTAGTAGCTCTACAAGCCCTCAGCTTCACACTCTTCCTTATAGAGTATCTATAGCCTATAGAAAGAATATCTATCTCTATATTCATTATGATCTGAGGGCTCATCTAGCTCTTCATTAGAGAATTTATCTAATACTAAAACACTAGCTTCTGATAGTCATTGAAAGGCTGGCTTGGCATGCTATTATTCATTCATTTTATACTGCAGCCTGTTGTAGGCATTGAGGGTCATAATTTGTAGGCTGCTAAGATTATATTAATCAGGGTGCCTAATATAGAATGGAAGCTAAATGTTGATTTTAATTTATAAAAATTTAACTATCTTCTTACTGATCTAATGAATACAATTCATTACTATAGAGGCATCCTTAATGTAGTTTAGCTGATTAAATAGTGTCTTCCTTAGGTGATGAAATTATAGGAAGTTCCATTTACTATAGAGTTACTCACTAAGAGAATTAAAGAACCTATTAAAGTATTCTTATGATAACTTAAGGTATAAATTATATAATAACTTTAAAAAGGGTTTATTATGTTTAAGGTGTTATTCTGCATTCTACATCAGTATTCTTAATGATTGCTAGGTATTAAAGGCAATAAATATATACTCATACTAATTGATCATATTTTTCAGTGATTAAATGTATTTAACTTGATAATATAAGATAAATGCAAGCATAGTATTTAGCTTAGTAAACTAATAATAGTAGAGGAGGATTTCCTATTTGATTCTGCAAGCTTAGTAATCAGGATTACAGCCATATTCTATGTGCCTGTTAAAAACTAGTGGTATCAGAGAAGATATCTAAATATAAATTATAGTATCTTGCATAACTATATATCTTATATCATTAAAGGTATTATACTGGAATTACTCCTCATTGATTGTGAAATCTTCTCAGGTAGGAAATGCTATGGCAGAAGTGGCTAATTAGTAGTATGCAGCTTTGAAGGGTAAGAATATAGAAAAATGGCACAGGCTGGCAGTTAAGATAAAAGTTAGTAGATTTATAATAGTAAATAAGAATAAAGTGTGAGATAGAATGATCAGAAGATCAGCTGAATAAATTATCTACTAATAGAGTTACATGTAGATCTGAGGTAGCTAGATAAATTATAAGTTAATCTCATGATATGTCACTCTGATAGTTGTAAGTTATATAACTACTAATGAGAAATCTTAGCTTAAGCTGAGAATAATCAATCTGGAGTGTTTAGATATATTACTAAATACTAGTACAGAGCAAGAAAATAATAATAACTAATATACTGAGTAACAGCTAGTTATACTATACTAGCTGTGAGTTAGCTCTGAGCATAATGTAATAGATCTAAGTGCTTATATTATATAATTAATACTCTGAGCTAAATCTGAGCAGGCATGGAGTATGCTCCTCAGGCTAGAGCATGCATGCATGATGAGCTAAAGTAGAGCTAGCATAGAGAATAACCACTAGGACTAAGGTAATATGTGTGGCATATATGGGATCCTTGTGAGCTAATTAAACTAGGGGCTGGACTAGAGCAAGCCCAGTATGCACCCCACATAATTAATGTAATATAGCCAGTAATGTCAGCAAGTTTAGAATGAAGGTTTCTGAGCTAAATAAATATTTTCTCAATGTAGAGATTAGAGAGTACTAGGTCAAAAGATTCATTAAATATTACTCTGAATTTAATATATGCAGGCAAAAAATAATAGATATATAATGAAAGTAGGCTTACAAGCTATCTTTTATACTTGATTGATTCAATTACTTTAAGGCAACTGTAAATAAGTATAGGATTCAGGTATATAATATTTATAACTTTAATGAAATAAGATTTCATATAGAAATTAAGTAGGATCAGTGAATTATCACTTAAGATATATAAAGAACTATATATACTAAAACTTTAAATAATAGAGAAAGTCTTAGTATTATAAAGGTAATCTTTACAGATAATTTCATCATTCTACCTTTATATATTCTCACTGCAAAGCTAGTATAAGAGTATTATACTGATGATATTAAGTAATTTGTAAAGATTGCAACCTCAGAGACTAATTATAATAATAATAGAATTACTTTTCAATGGATTTAATACTTTTATAAGTACACTAAATCTCATACTAAAAGTACCTATTATTTATTATTACTAGATGGATTTGACTCCCATTACATATATAAATTCATAAATTATTATTAAAAATAATAGATTATCCTCTTCTATCTTATCTCTCATACAAGTCATTTACTACAGCTATTAAATGTTGGTGTTTTTCAGGCCTACAAGTATTATTATTTATAGGCTGTAGAGGAAGTTACTCAATGTAGCTGTAAGAAGTTTATAAAGATTAAATTTCTTAATATAATTATCTTTATATAGAAGGTAACATTTAAGATTGTGAAGGGCTACACCCTTATACCCTATATCTGTAGCTCACCCAAACTTCGCCTGATCTCTGACTGCCCAATTGAACACCTCCAACTGGGCCTTTATATGAATGTTTATCCACTCTGACCTCATGTAATTCCCTTCTATTTATATTGCATGATCTTATGATTCCTTTTCCTTTTTCCTTCCTTTCTCTAGTGATTACAATCTTGATTCTAGTGTATAGCTTGCACAATCTGCTTATCAGAGCACACCCATTACATTTTGTAATTGCTCACTTGATCTCTTCTTAGAGATCCTTATTATATTTACCCTCTGAATGTGATTCACATGTATAGCAGATTCTTCTGAATGCAACCTGCACATACAGCAAACTCTTCTGAAATCTGAAATACAACTTGCCCAGCTCAGCTCTGTCAGATGATATGTCAGTGAAAGGCCCTAAAGCCCTGACAGTCTGTATTGATATCTCATGAGATTTTCCTCTGAACTTTCCAAATCCTCCAAACTCTCTGAATCTGAACAATCTTTTGAATCCATCATGAACATGGACCCTCCACATGAAGACAGCACCCCTTCTCAGGGCCCTGATGCTGAATTCTGAAACTTCATCTAATAGCTTGTGAACAAGATTGACCTCATTGCCAAACAAAATTGTACACCCACACTGACTTCAGCTCCTGTTCTGACTCCTGCTCACCCAACTGCTCCTTTTGAGGACTTCCTGAGACACCCAAAGGAAAGGCTTGCCACCCTTGAGAAATTCATGGGTGAACAAGTCTCTAAATACCCTGCCTGGCACCTCAGTGTGGAGGTCAAAATCACTTTGGACAGCCTTGCAATTGGATCTTCTGCTGACCAGGCCTGGTACATTTATACCTGACTCTCTAGCACTGCCATCACCTGATTTCACCCTTGAATGAAGGTCAATGCCAAACTCATTCCTATGACCCCTGATGTCATTCTTGACCAGCTTGACATCCTTTTCTCTGACCCTTCAGTGGCCCAGAAGGCCCTAACCTGGCTGCACAGTGTTTGCCAGAAAACTGATCTGCTCTCTGCCTTTCTTCTGAGATTCAATTAGAAGATCCTGGAAGCTAATGGCCAGCTGTGGGATGACACTGTCAAGAAGGCCCTACTCAAGAAAGCCATCAAGTTTGAACTCCTGCAGCAGACTGTTGCCTCCATTGAACCCCCTATGTACCTCAAATATTATATGAAGCTCTGTGGCATAGAGAACAACCTGTCTGAGATCAAGGCCATCCAGGGCTGAATCTATGGTGGCACCCCTACCACCTCTGGGGAGGCCTTCCCCAAGACCTCTCTGCCAAAGAACCTGAATGTTATGGACTGGATGCCTACAGGGCCTACTCATGTGAATGCATTCCACATCCCAAATATGACTGCCACTGCCATCATTGACTGCTGCACCCAAGGTGTCTACATCAACTATGACAAATCTGGGCACAGAGCTGCTGACTGCTGCAGAACTCATGTTCCCCTGAAACTGCCTGTATGGTCTGCAAACATACAAATCAAGCCCAAAGAGGAGGAAGACTTTAAAGATGTCAAGTCAGACTTGGGAAAAGACTAGCTTTCACATGAAATCATGAGTGGAAGCTCCCAGAGTTAGATAGGAAAACCTTTGAGAAGAAAATAACTATTCTGATGATCCTTGTACCTACTGTAGTTAATTGTTCTTTTAATATGAATACTATAGTAGACAGTGGTTGCTGTTACTATTTAATGATTCACCCTTGCATGGTTAACTGTCATAACCTCCTGTGTATCCTGATCAACCCCTAAAAGATTGAAGGTGTCAATGGTGACACAGGCAGCTTTGTATGAAACATAGTGAAACTTGATGTTGATGTTGGCAGATTTCTCCAAGAAAATGCCTATGCATATAAGATTGAGAATCTTCTATATGACTTCATGCTAGGCCTATCATGACTATCTGAACATCAAGCTCTTATTAATGCCTGCAATCAATGCATCATATTCCCTGGAGGCATCTATATCTCTGAAAAAGACATTCACAAGACTACTGACCTTTGCCAAATTTCCACCAACACCTATAACCTCCTCTGAAGCTGCAATTGGAAATTTAAGTCCTGACCTCCCATTGAAATCTTTACTGCCAGCATGGCCAACATAGAGAAGGCCCTCTCATGACTCTCTAAGAAGCTGAAGACTAACCCCATGACAGTCCTTCCTCTGTAATACCACAAATTTCTTGATGTTTTTGACTATAAGGCTGCTGAGAAGCTCCTGCCATTCTACAGTGTACATGACCATCATATTAAACTTGAGAAGACAGATAGTAAAAACCCTCAGCTGCCCTGGGGACCACTATACAACATGTCACATGATGAACTGCTTGTGCTCTGCAAGACCCTTAATGACCTTCTGGACAAGGGTTTCATCTGAGTTAGCAATTCACCTGCAGGCACACCCATGCTCTTCATGAAAAAGCCAGATGGAGGCCTCTGATTCTGTGTCAACTATTAGGGCCTCAACTGCCTCACCTGAAAAGATTGTTACCTGCTGCTGTTAATCAATGAGACTCTTGAATAGATTGGCTGAGCCAAGTGGTTCATAAAGCTGGATGTCATTTCCACATTCTATAAGATCCAAATTGCAGAAGGAGATGAATGGCTAACTACCTTTCACATGAGATATGATCTATTTGAATGGACAGTCACCCCCTTTGGCCTCACAAACACCCTGAGTACCTTCCAGAAATACATCAACTAGGCCTTACAAGACTATTTAGATGAATTTGCTTCTACCTACCTTGATGACATCCTCATCTTCACTGATGGATCCTGCAAGTAGCATCAAGAGCACATCTGAAAAGTCCTCACCCACCTCTATGAACACAGTCTCCCAATTGACATTGATAAATCTGCCTTCAAAGTCCAAGAGATGACCTACCTCAGCTTCATTATAGAGGCAGGGAAGGGAGTCTATATGGACCCCAAGAAGATCACTGCTATCCTCAAATAGGAGGCCTCTACAACTGTAAAAGGCATGCAAGGCTTCCTAGAATTTGCAAATTTCTACCAACACTTCATTCAAGATTTCTCTGACATTGTCTGATTACTGACTGACCTCACACACAAAGACCAGCAGTTTCAATGGTCTAAGGAAGCAGACAAGGCATTTGTGTGCCTTAAGCAAATGTTTGTCTCTGCTTCAATGCTCATTGCATTTGACCCTAACTGCCTGATGGTGGTTGAAACAGACTCTTCCAGTTATATCACAGGTGGTGCTCTCATGCAATGGGATGATGAAGGCAT
Organism: Emmonsiellopsis sp. PD_33; assembly: GCA_032988165.1. Lineage (NCBI taxonomy): Eukaryota > Fungi > Ascomycota > Eurotiomycetes > Onygenales > Ajellomycetaceae > Emmonsiellopsis > Emmonsiellopsis sp. PD_33. Next base: position 78,072 of record JANTQF010000103.1, on the reverse strand, counting down.
CCTGTGATCCTATGCATTCATGTTCAAGAAGCTCAGCCCTGCTGAAGCCAACTATGAGATCTATGACAAGGAATTCCTCACTATTGTCTGATATCTAGAGGAATAGGACTCTAAACTCTGCAGTGTGAAAGACTTTGAAATTATCACAGATCATAAGAACCTCTGATATTTCATAATGATCTATAAACTCTCTGAATGCTAGATGTACTGGGCTGAATTCCTCAGCTACTTTTATTTTATGATTCATTACTGCCCTGGCACAGAGAACTCCATAGCTAATACTCTCTTCTGATGTGAATAGAATATGCCTTCTGAAGACTCTGATGCCTACTGGGCAAACTGTGAACAGAGACTACTAGATCTGTAGATCCTCAAAGAATTCAAAGCAATGCTGCATGGAGTAATATGTGCCTCATCTGTTGCCCTGCCAATCATGACTGCTTCATTTCTACTCTAGGAACTCTGAGACACTGCTGCCACCTCCAATGAATACCTTCAGATGATGACCCAGGTTATCTGAGACAAAGCTTGCTGTTTTCTGCCTGAACTTCAAGCCTATATTGACATTGCTGAATGCTCTGTAGACCCTGACTCCTAACTATACTTCTGGGGGAGGTGATAGGTTCCTGATTCAGAACTGTTGTGCATCTGAATCATGCAAGAAACTCATGATTCTCTGATGACTGGCCATCTAGGCTGTAAAGTACTCTACTGAATTTTGTCCTGAGATTTCTACTAGCCTGACATGTCTCAGAGCATCTGACAGTTCACCTGGAACTGCAATGTCTACTGATCTGTCATTGCCTGGTAGGACTACTACCAAGGTCTGCTCAAATCTCTCCTGATCCCTGAATGTGTCTGGCACAATGTTGCCATTGATTTCACAGTAGACCTCCCCATGAGTGATGGCTGTAAGAATATCCTTGTCATTATTAACTGCCTTAGTAAAGGTATTATCCTTGAACCCTATATGAAGATGGATGTGCCTGCAGTGGCTAAAGCCTTCCTCTGAAGTCTATTTTATTGTCAGTATGATTTACCTTATATAATTATTTCAGACTGTAGAACCCAGTTCATTGGAGCTATCTAGACTTGAATCTATTAGCTCCTCAAGATCTTCTAATACCTCTCAACTGCCTACTACCCTGAAACTGATGGCAGCACTGAATGTATGATTCAGACAACTAAGAATTACCTCTGAAAGTTCTATTCATATACCTAGGATGACTAGAATGAACTCCTCTCACACACTGAACTTGCAATCAATGATTATGATGCTGTCAGCACTGATGTCAGCCTGTTTTTCCTCTTACATGGTTATAATCTTGAAGTCCTTGATCTTGCTGAATCACCTGAACCTTCTGCTTTACCTTACAGTCTGATCCAAATTGTGGACATCATTGTCTTGAAACTCCAGCAAGCCTGTGAGTGGGCTGAATCCTTCATGGCCAGTGCCTAGTAGAACCAACAGAACTGTGTGAATGCCTGCTGAAATCCTACTGAATGTTATGAGGTAGATGATAAGGTCTGGCTAGATCTCTGAAACATCATGACTGATTGCCTGTCTCACACACTTGACTATTGATATGCTAAGTACACTATCATTAAAGTCCTGGAAAGTCATAACTACTGCCTTGACATGCCACCTGGGATCCACAACATGTTTCACATGAACCTACTCCACAAGGCCTCCACTGACCTATTCTCCTTGCAAGAGATCACCAACTGGCATCTGCCTGGCATTATTGGGGAAGACAATGAGGTAGAATACAAGATTGAAGCCATCCTCAACTACTACTGCCACAGATAAGGATTCCAGTATCTGGTGAAGTGACTTGGATATGAGGCCTCTTTGTGGGAACTGACCTCTATCCTGCAGGACACTGCCATGCTTGCCTGTTATAAAGAACTGTACCTGCCTGATGAGACTCCACCTGCACTGTACTGCACCCAATTCTCTGAATCCTCCTGCCTGCCCTCTGAAACTGAATAGGGGGGGATAATGTGAAGGGCTACATCCTTATACCCTATATCTATAGCTCATTCAAACTTTGCCTGATCTCTGACTGCCTGATTGGACACCTCTGACTGGGTCTTTATATAAATGTTTATCTGCTCTGACCTCATGTAATTCCCTTCTATTTATATTGCATGATCTCATGATTTCTTTTCCTTTTTCCTTCCTTTCTCTAGTGATTACAATCTTGATTCTAGTGTATAGCTCATATGATCCACTTATTGGAGCGCGCCCATTATAAAGATTGAAATTATTAAATAAGATTAAAAGTTAACTAGCCTTATTCTATTTAATTTATTTATTATTCTTAATAAATTATGTGAATATGAGATAACTCTTATGAGCTCCCTAAAATTCATTTCTAACTCTATTATTAGAAAGACATCAAAAATCATATAATAATTTAATTAATATAAATAAAAGCTTAGAGACCTCAAAATAGAGAGTGAGAAGATCATATATTATTAAGAGCTCATCTAAAAGCTTATAAAGAATAATATTATAATAATAAATATAATTATCCTTCTATAATATGAGCTATCTTAAACCTCTACTACTATAATTACTTATAAGTACTATAAGAGAACTTTATAAAGGATAATCTACTATAAAGGTGTTATTTCTGCATCTAATGTATACTATATAATAATAATTACTTAAAAACTTAATGATGAGAAGACTTTAGAAAAAATGCAACTAAAATAGAATAAGATGATAAAGAAACTTAAGAGATATATTAGAAATTATGAAATTAATGTTAAAGCTATTAAATTTATTAGGAGATTATGAAATCTAATTACCTAGGCTATTATCAACTTGTATTTCTTAAATATAACTTCATTGGTTGATAAATTAATTAAATGTTGCATTAGTTAAAGATTTTTTCATTAAAATGGCAGTTTTCATTGAGGTAGCAGACCCTTATATGTAAGGGTCCATCTGAAGGTGAAGTAGCTATACTGATGTAATCTTAAGGGCCTGGTTACATACCTACTCATTTATTAGCTCATCTTATCTCATCTCATCTCATCACCATATGGAATTCTCAATCTAATTTAACTCAGTTTAGTTCAGTTCAGTTCAGTTCAATTCCATTCATTTCAATCCAATTTAATTCTAGGTCTATGCTAGATACCTGCATCATGCATGCATGCTAGGCTAGGTGTATACATCATATCTCTCTTTCTTTCTTTCTATATACAAAGCATAACTATATGTCCCTACCCTACCCCTTTCCCCCTCTTTGGTTCATTTTATATATCCATCCATCCTCATCTTTTCCATTCTATTCCATTTCCCCATTCTAATCCCGTTTCGCCAACCAACCGACTAAACTGCCGATTCATTTCGCCTCCCTCCCTGTCTCCGCGCTTAGAAGAAGGAAGGAAGGAAGGAAAGAAATGTGACTGCATTTGTTGCTTGAAAGGGAAATAAATTTAAAAAAAAAGGAGAGAGGGGGGATCGTTCAATCTTCGTGCCCTTTCCCTATCACGATCTCCCGGCTCTGCCTTCGTCTTTATCTTCCGTGAATCTCCCATATCCGGGACGGGACGGGATTGGGAGTGGAGATGTTGTTTTTATGTGTGAGACTTGGACGGGGCTTGCTTGTAGGTTTGTTGGCGTTGTGTTATATTGGAGGTAGGTAGATACGTTCGAGGATGGATGGCCTTTTCAATCCAATTCTGCCGGTTGGTCCGGAGCGCGGGCGGGGGTATGAGATGTGATGAAGATGGTGGATGTGTTTAGGTATGTATCTAGTAGGTAGGTAGGTGGGAGAGGCGATAGTATAGAGCTGGGTCGATAAGTATGAGCATGGGTATATATATGCAGACACAGATGGTTTTCTGTTGTGCTATGCTGGCTTGTTTATTCCAGCCGTTAAAAAAATCGACTCGATTCTCGCTTGTTGGAATGAGTATGTAGGTAGGTGGATTGGGAAACGCTCGCTTTCCCTTGTTTATCTCCTGTTTGGAGTATAGGAGAGGGGTGTTTGTGGATCATTGCGTTTTGGGTAGATCCATGGTGTGATGGGGCGAGGTTGATGGTATGTCACTTCAGCCATGATAGATGGCAACTAACCATCAGACGATAGCGAATCGCCGAATATCAGGCAGGATGGTCAGGCTGGTTATACCTCTCCTTCCTCCAACCCCGTCCCCACTGCATTGACCAAACTCTCCGCATCGCCAACTTGCTTGCGTTCGGAGACCTCTCTACTGCGCACCCTGGCGCGACGGATGGCAGCGATATTCATAGGCGTCAATCCTTGGGAGACCACTCGTGAAGCCGGCCGATATAACGGGTCCGCCGCATAAAGCGGGTATAGATGGCGTGAGGAGGTCACGAGTGGAAGGCCGTCCCTCATGACTGGTAATTGTCACTGGAGGGGTTCCGAGCTCGAGGAGAGTCGGTTGAGGTGGAGGTAGACGTCCGTGCCGTAGCTGTGATTCGTTAGTATATGCCGAAGGACAGCCGTGGAAGCAGACTTACCCCTCCATGCTTATTAGCTTCAAGTCACCCCCAAAGTATCGCGCGTACAGCCGACTTATCGGCAGCCCGTAGCCGAATCCAGCCATGGGCGCTTTGAAATCGCTCTTGTTGAAGTCCGGGTCTAGATTGGGCGTTTGGTCGACGGTCGTGTACATGTACGTCCAGACCAAGGGGATGGAGGATCTGGGGATCCCGCCCCCCTCATCGGAGATTTTGATCGTGATATCCTCCCGTCCCTCGGCGACGATGACTTTGGTAACGGGGAATGCCTCCTTCTCCGCTCCGTGCGTCTCAACCACGGCGCGGAGGGAGTTTTTCAAGGTCTCGAAGAGCATGTGCGAGAGATGGCCAGGAACGTACATGAAGTTCAGGTCCTTTTTGCAGACGAGCTGAACTTTGGGCGCGTCGAAGAGGCCGTAGTGGTCTTCGCAGACGAAGCGGGCATTCTCGATCGCCTCCTCTGCTAGTTCCCGGACATTTGTTTTGGTGCATATTATTCCTACGTAATTCGGATGGTATGCGTGGGTTTGATCCGTGAGGGCTATGTGTTGGCCGATGAGCATTCGTATACCTATTCGAGACATGTAGAACCGGTCAAGGAAGGACTGGATATTCGAGTCGATCTGCAGCCGTTGGCGTTTCCGTTTATATTCTAGAATCCCCTGTGCAACCGTCGTTACCACGCTGTCGTGCCGCCGTTTGATTTGCTGCAGTGTTTTTGAGAAGCGGGTGTTGTAATCGTTGAGTTCCGGCGGCCAGTCAGCGCCATCATCTGCAGCCATAAAATACCGCCTGTTCCCAGCCACTCTGTTCTTCCCGTTTCCATTGCCGTTGCCATTCACACTTCCATTTGCAAACGCATCGGTCCCTTTTAGTATGGATGTCGTCGACGACCGGTACCGTCCGTCACGCACACTGGGATTTTGTGTAGCTTCTTCAAGCACTTTAGGGTCGCGGCCATTCGGCCTGTTGGGGCGGAGTAGCCGGGCTCTGACTTCTTGTGAAAGTGTGGGTCGGGGGAGGTTGATGATTTCCTGCGGCGCATGAGTCAGAGGGGAGTACGGCGGGGAATTAGAGAGCAAAACATACCTCAAACGACTGCGCATACCAATCCTGCACCTTCTTTATGGAGGGCATCTCATTCAAGCCATCTGGGAGGTCGCCCAGCTCCTGGACACGGTGCGCAAGACGGATGGGCAGCTCTTCGGACAGAAACTGGGAAGCGCGGAAGAGGGTTCCTGGTGGGAAGGATGGGTCAGTAATTGCTCTCGCATTCGGGGATGGATATTACATACCTGTCGACGGCCGGTCGCCAAACTGGACCATCTGCCTGAGCGAGACGCCTGTTGCGGGAAAGGAGGCATAATGGCCGATGGTGTCCATCAGGCGCTCGGAGGCCTTCCACATGATGCCAATTGGGGTCGCAGGCGCGGGGCCTGGAGAGAGCACCGTGGGGAGAGGGGCAGGATGCTTTGCAGCAGACGCGGTGGTGTATGGCAGACAGAGACGGGCAATTGGGGAGTTGAGCAATGCTGGGGGAGGACGGAAGAGTATGGAGGCCGGCTCGTCGAAAAGTCGGACGAGAACAGAACGGAGCTCCCCACCACGGCGGCGATGACTGGAGCAGCAGCGGTGCCGAGGTCAAGCAGCTAGCAAAAGCTGTCGGGTGGATGGAGAGGCTAGACAGACTGGCTCCGGGATAAATAATTGCTTTGCTGCGGACTTGGGGGAGTCCAGCACACGATGTCTGTCTGTGGTGTATCCCCGTCTATCTCAGGAGGTTGTCGAGATGTCGTTGGAGTTGATGTCTCTCTTGCCGAGTCTATCAGCAGTGACCTGGCTCCCCATACAGAACTGGGCGGCCAGGCAGGTACCCCACGATACAATACGGAAAAAGCAAAAATACACACGGCAGGAACGCGCCGTTACGTACTACGTATCATGTGCCGGTACTGGTACCTGTATTTTCCTGGCAGATGGCAGCAAGAGCGGGTAACAATACCTACGCGTGACACTGCCGGTAAGTAACGCGTATTGCCACGACGGCACATGACTTCGGGGTCACGGGGCCACTTTCCTCTTCGACTTCCATGGGCGAGAACTGTATCCAACAGACATGAGAGGAATGGCAATGGAATGGCCATGTCTCTCTGCATCATCAGCAGGACTATTCCCCCACCCGTCTCCAGCAAGTCTCCAGCAGCTCTGCAGCAATGTTTTGAATCTGCATCGTCTGATATCCAGTCCTGCCCAGGTGGCTGATGGGAATCTCTGCAGATTACACCAGGTAATTCCCCTATTGGCTGCCATTCCCCTCTCTTGCGCTGGGCATGAGCCCGTGACCAGCCATGGCTTGGATAACTATCTCCAAACGAATGGCTGAATAGTTGGAGGCGTGCCGCTTTTCTGTCGACGGACCAGGGGCTTAGCATCATCATGCATGGTTGGCCTGGGGTAGATCAGGCTAGGGAGTTTGCGGGGGTGCCGTCTAGTCCCCGCCCGCCTCACGAATATCTCACGAATATATCTCGGGATGCGAGTTGCGTTGTTGACTTCGAGTTCTTTGGCAAGCGGACACACGACATCTCCTGTTCTGTTCTGGAGTAACCGTCAAGATCAATCGCTATGCCAGTTGGGTCCTCACGAATCTTGGTCGTCGCCCCTTTCCGCCCCTTTTCAGCCCTGTTGGTGTTGATATGCGAGAAACCAACCAGGGGAAAAAGGATCAACCCTTAGAGGTCATTAGCTCTAATAAGTGTTGGGTATTATTTGACCTGATATCATCTACTCTTCAAAATCATCAGTAGAACAGGCCCCACCTCTCGAGACTGAACTATGTAGTTTAGGTTATATGTTATTCGCATATTGAGTCCTGCTCCAATGCATACCCCAACCCAATAGGAGTACAGTTATTAACTGCAAACATGCTTCTACGGTAGAATTTCATACTACCCCGTGAGTCTCACATTTGTGAGCGGCCCGGTTCGAGTTCTTTGTATATCGTCTTCACTCTATAAACGGGGAATACAAAGCAGCAAGATAATTCATCTTGCTCACTTACCTATTGGGTTAGAAACAATGTCTGCATTACCTTTTGCATTTCTTTCGGTTTCCTCTTTGCTGTTTGGCTTGGAAGCTCTGCCTTCTCTCAACGTTCATGTGTCTGCTCCAACTTGAGAACCTCTGCCCAACCCAGTCTCTTTCAAACTAGAGATAAGAAGCTAGGTATCTGTTGAGATACAACCAGCACTCAAATGCCTTCCCCCCCGTCAAGGACAGGCCGCCCCACCACAGCGAGGCTTAAGGCCTGGCTTAGGCATAGGCACGCCCTCAGCCAATTCCTCTCCATCCGACACCTCACGTACAGGATGGCTGCATGTTTCTTGATATCCTCAGTTATATGTCTGTTTTATTTCCAGATGATACTGTTCTTCGGCGTGTATAAAGATACCCGGCATTTTTCTTTTGATGGGATTCCGATTTCCTTGACGGTTCCTGAAGAGTAGGTATATTACCTTTCCCATTTTGCATTTGGTAAACAGGGTATTTTTAGATGGTAGGATGCTATGCTAGGCTATGCTTTTACTTTCAGTTCTTGCTGTCCATGGGCTCACAATGCCTTGATATGTATAGCTACCTATCTCACTTCGGTGGTTACGAAGAGTGCGGAATCTCTTCGAAGAAGATATACATCCCCCCTATAACCACAAACAGAAGCAGCAGCAGCTCCCTAAACGCATCCTTCTGCAAATCTCGCGCCGACCTGCTATATTCCCTGAGTAACGGACGGCGGGAGAAGACTGATTCCCCTTACATCCCCCTAAGTAAGTCCCCCCCCCACTCCCATCACCGTCCTCCCCACCCCCTAGACAGCACCAACAAATAATACACAAACAGCCTGCACATACCGCTGGTACACAGCGGCCGAAATCTGCACCATCCTCGCCCGCTTCCACGCTATCATCTTCCTCGGCGACTCCGCCGCGGCAAACATCTACGCAGGCTTCAACATGCTCCTCCGCGAGGATCTGGCGCTCGGCTCGCTGAAGCAGTGGGAGATGGACTGGGTCGTGGACCCGCAGGAGTGCATGTGTGCGCGGCAGTTTGGGAGGGGGGAGTGTAGGGGGCTGAGAGTTCAGGGGAGTTGGGAGGTGGACGGGGTGGATGCGGATAGGGGGGTTGAGAATGGGTATGTTTGTAGGAAAGGTATGTATGGATAAATCAATTATGACCCTGACTCCAACCCACCGCCCACAGTTAAATAAGTATATACTAATGCGAGAGAGAGAGAGAGAGAAAGAACACACCCACCTCCACCTCCCCATAAACATCACCACCACCCACCCTTCCTCGACCCCGGACCCTAACCCTGACCCTGACTCCCCGCACTCCCTCTTCCTCCACTATCTCCACCACTCCCACTCCCACTCCCACTCCCACACCTACAAACCCCACCACCCAAACCCAAACCCAAACCAAAACCAAAAACCCATCCCAATAATCCACGCCCTCACCTACCCATCCTCCCCCCCATCATCCCTCCCCGCCTCCGCCTCCACCTCCGCCCTCAACACCCTAACCCCCTTCCTCACCCTCTCAAAACGCACCACCCGCCCCACCCCCTTCCTCTGGATCGGCCCGACGGCCCAGGGCTCGCATCCCAGAGATACCATGCGCGGGCGGCTGGGGATGGATGGTGGTCGTGCCTCTTCAGATCTATATGGGGGTGCGGGTGGTGATGGAGATGGAGATGGAGATGGAGATGGGGAGGGTGGGATATATCTAAGCGGGATACGGGAGTACATGGGTACGATGAGTCGGGCGGTGGGGGGGTTGGGGGGGGGATGTGTTGGGGATGTGGAATTTGACGAGGATGGCGGGGGGGTATGCGGGTGGTGATGGGGGTGGGTATGGATATGGGGGGGCAGTGGAGGTTGTGCAGGGGATGATGGTATGTATCTATGTGTATTTCTTTTCGGTGTGGGTTTGATTGGTTGATTGGTTGATTGATTGATTGATTGATTGATTGGGATGGAGTGTGCTGATTATGTATGTGGGTGGGCGGTAGGTTATTAATTGGCTCGCGAGGCTGCCTGTGTCGTGATGGGATGGATGGATGGATTGATGGGGTAAGGGGATAAGGGGGTAAGGGGGAAGAATTCTTAAACAAATGATATAACTATCAGACTCTGGGGTTATTTTTATAGCTATATTTACCACTATCAGATAAGCAGTATCATTTCGCCGGTTTATATTATGCATAATCATCTATATATGGACAGTGATTGTGAGATCTTCTCTAACTCCTATTGTAGCGACGTGGTAAATACTGACACCAATGCTAGCATTGAAATTCAACATACATAAATATTTACCTTGACTGGCTACTCTGTACCAGAGAGGGAGATTAAGGGGGGCAAGTAAGTAGCTTAACTTCAGATCTCACCCCTCTTCTTTTCATAAGAGTGTGAACAAGCCTAGTGGACTAGAACAAGGAGCATGAATTCCGGGATTTCATGAGGGATGAGAACATGAGATTATTCTGTAGAAGCCAGCAAGTAGACTTTTTCCTCTGGTCCTCTGCTTTCCTTATGAATAAGAACTGATCTGAGGGGCCAGGAGGAATAAACAGGCTGCCAGGATGAATGATACCTGTGTCCCTAACCCCTGGGTATATTTCCTCTGAACTCTGCTGGTTCAAGCGGGATAAATATCACTTCACAGACATAAGCACCCAAACAGACCTAGAGTTGAATTATGCAGATAGATTATCGGAAACCTCACTCCATATCAGCAATTTAGGACCTTGCAACGCGCGGACGCCCTACCCAAGGGCTTCAGCTCAACAATGAGATGAGACGAGGTGCACGATGATGAAGTAAATTCATTGCCGTTGCCTACTGCAAGAGACCAATCGCCAGAGATATTTACCCCGTCGGTGGGATTTATCCTCCCGTCCAAAATACGAGTCGTGAGTATGGAGGTTACAGTAGGGAGTCGTATGTCTTTTGTTTAAGTTGTAGAGGGAGGTACCAGCGCCGGAATGACGGGTATGGTAAGGCGGACTTGGAGTTCGTGTTGAGACGTCATGTGCGATTGTTGGGATGGATGGACCTCATGGAGGGGAACTGGGCATGTTTGTTGCTTGAAAATGGTGGTTGGGGGTGTTAAGAAGGTGGAAAAGAAGGGAGAAGAGATGAAGAGACAAATACTCCTGCTCTGAGGGAAGTTAAGGTGGGGTGGACGTGGGGAAGATGATAGCAATTCCCCATGTGTGGTGCTTTGAGGATGCAAAAAAAGTGCATTGCATTGCGCCGATGTTGCGAATACTCTCAACGTCAACCGACGTCGGCCAAGAAGTCGACAAGCCAATGCTAGTCTCGATCTCGCGATTTACGCAATCCTCAAATCACTAACTCCTCCCGCTATAATTCACCCATTATATCCCGAAATTAATTCCCAGCCTTCAACAAAAACCAGCATCATTGGTCTAGTGGTAGAATTCATCGTTGCCATTCGATTCCAATATCGGATTCTGAATTTCCGACTCGATGAGGCCCGTGTTCGATTCACGGATGATGCAATTAAAACAGTTGATTTCTTTTTTTCCCCCTTCCTTGGCTGCATTTTATTTTTGGTTTGAATCGAGATTGGCGGGGTTGGGTTGTGGCGCTTTTTTTTTTTTCTGCAGGTGAGGAACCAATGAGAGTGTGGCCTTGGCGCCTAATTGCGGGCACTGTGAATTGGTCAAGCCACAACTGTCCTCATCATCGTGTGGTTCGTGAATCGTGAGACATGCAAGTGCCAAGCGCACGCAACAACGGCGCTGGCCCGCTGGGTAATTCCGGGTCTCCGCGGCCGAAAAGTTGACTAGCGCATTGTTTTCCCTGGACTTTCTCCTGGCTCATGCATGGGAGGGACTTCCGAGGAATTTCGGGCCTTCCAAGGTTTGGAATTCGAATCTCATCACGTGAAGCTTCTGCTGGAATGGGAGTGGATTGGAGGAACCTTCAATTGGAACCTGGAAAGCTCCCAGAATGAAAATGGATTTTGCTCAAAATCGATCACGGGCTTGGAAGCCGGGGGATATCGATGGGGCAATATCATAAGGATGGAGAAGATCGTCCGCTTGTTGGAGGGTGGATGCCAGGCGGATTCCTCTCCATGTCCATTGTCCACCATCAATCGCGTTGATGGTGGATTTATTATGGAGTGCTAATTTTATCTTGGACTCGGGAGTCGGAAGAATACGCCCTCCGCTAGCCAAGCGGGAGGCCGAACTGTCTGACAGCATGGCAAGAATGGAAGGTTTCAAGAACAAGACGTCATTGGTGTTTTGTTTCATGCAACCTGGGCACGTTTATTCTGCCAAATTTATCTCGATGTGACATGTCTGTCGAAGTGGCTGGGCAATACATTTCCATGCTCGCCTCCCTTGCAGGTCTATAGACTACAAGATCCATCTTCAGTGGCGCGCCTGCATGCACTGCAGACATCATTTTTTCATTCTACAAAAGGCTCTCCCTCAGCAAATCAAAGTCACATGATCTAGTGGATTCCTATGAACATACTCCTATATAAGGCATGAATTGAATGAAAAATAACCTTAAAGGTCAAAAAACAGGCCCCTAACCTGCCACACAAGAAGAAGTTGTAAGGTATAAGCCATAGCCTACAAACTACCAGATTAGAAGTCAAAAATAAAACTACAACTAAGAATTATCTATTTACTTCATCTTTTACTTTGAAGACCCTATAGAAGACTCATTAGCATCACTATCAGAAGAAGAAGATTTATTCTTAGTATTAGAACTCTCTAGATCACTATCAGAGGAGATATGAATAGAGATCTTACTCTCTGAGTTTAAACCTTCATCAGATGAAGTGTCAGATAGGACTAGACTTAGAGAGTAATATCTCTTTCTTTTCTTTAGAGACCTAGGTTTATTCTGATCTGATATATATAGAGGTAGCTTACTTATTAAAGCATCCTCATCATCCTTCTCTTTTTCTTTATTATTATTTCTATTTTCCTTCATATCTCTCTCATTATCAACATCAGTCTTCAGTATAAGAGTAAACTTTAAAGGGGTTAATAAATTATCAGCAAATAAGATGCTAATTCATATTAGAGTTCTAAGGGTTACAACAGCAGCAACCTTACATCACTTAGTGACTCTGAGTAAAACATTAGTAACAAACTGAATAGTAAAGGATTCAAGTAAGAACACATACCACACAGGAGTGCTCAGAGTAGAAGTGTCAGGGCCAGAAACATTTAAAAGATCATTATTCTCATTAGGAAGGAAATCTAAGAAGCTAAACTATTGTATCATAATAGTAAGAGACTTCTTCTTATTGTTGGTGAAAAACCCAATAATCTTATCAGTAATATTCACTAAATTTCTAACCTACAGAAGCAGAACATAACTCCAATATGAAGAGTCAAGAAAGATATAATAAAAAAAGAAGAATCTATAGGCAGGATACCTATTAGACCTCTTATTAAGATATACCTTGATAGTCATCTTAAACACTCTGTTGGAACAATTAGCAGGTATATTACAGTAAGCAATGCAGGCACCTATATAAGATAAAAATAGGTTGTTAGAGCTAATACTAGCAGTAATATACTTAGCTAACCCAACAGCACTGAGGAGTATTTAAGGGTGAAAAGACTAAATATTGACAATTAAATAGAATGCCTCACTACCTGACTCATTCTAATTGAGGATCAAAGTATTATTACACTGAATGAACATATCATTCATAAAGAATAAAAAGTTTAAATTGTATGCCTGAAGTAAAATAGGCAGCTCCTCATTAACCTCAAGACCTGAGACCTCACAGTAGATGATAGGGATGATAAAGCTGTTAACCTCAATATTCTTATTCATCAGAGTATTACTACTAAGATTAGTAATAATAAAGTCATCAGAGATAATAATAAAGGTCTAAGGTAGATCTGTTAGGGGTTTAGTTGAAGACATCATAAAGGTAAGGGTAAAAAGACTATAAGAAAGGATGAAGATAAAATAGTAAGAAGAAATAAATTCTATAGGGCTAAAATAAAAGAGGCTAGATATAGATATCAAAATCAAAAGTGAAGAACCTTAGGGTAGATAATATTATTCATGAGCTAATAGCAATTAGCACTACTTATAAAGATTGAAATTTAATGATAGTTAACCACACATGATAATATAATATAGAGCTGCCTGTGTGAGAAAATCAAGTCCTAAAGATTAATACTAATATAGCTGAGTAATTAGCCCTGTGATTTATTGATCATAATTGTGAAGGCTGGGCACACAGGGAACTACAGTCAAATAATTAAGATAGTAAAATCCTCTAGATTGCTTATCAATTTAATTTAATATAAAAGTCATATCTCTCCATTAAAGAGGCTACTATCCAATTAGATCTTCAAACATCAAGAGGAATAAGTAAGAAGAATCATGCAGAATCCATTGTAAATATTATACTATAAATCTAGATTCTACATATATATTAATGGTATGTCTCATTTGATTTATAGAATAGCAGGTTAAAGAAATATAGTATTCTAAGAATGTATAAACTTCTGAGTCATCTCATAATTCTAATCATTATTCTACTTACTAGTATCAATCAAGAGATATTCAATCAGATTACCTAGAAGTCAATTCAGAAGATCATCATTAATCTAGCTAACTATGTCATTTGTAGCAGTAAGGATCACACAGCCCTGAAAGTAACCCCTTTCACAAAATCTAGTCTCTAGTGCTGAATATACCTAGGTAACAAATTCATTAAAGTTAGAAGTTCAGTGTAGCTTAGGTGGGATCAGCTGGCAGCCCCAGAGAATCATATTATATAACATATAAGACAGCTAATCAGCAAAAGATCTGTCCTCAGAGGTAGCAGTTGATAGGCACATGTTCTGGCAGAGATGTAGCTTGTAGAGTGAGAATCAAATCCTAGCATATTACATGCATGTATTAATAGTATCATCCCAGGTGCTATATATAATAATGGGTAAGGTCTGCTGAAAATCACCACTAAATACAGTAAGAATTCCCCTAAAGTTATTTCTCCCTCCAGATAGATTAGCCCAGAGGTCCTATAATATTCAGTTAATAGCATTAAAGATATAGCAGTACATCATTGAGGTCTCATCCTAAATAATAAGGAAAGTTCATTGGATAAGTTCAGCCAGCTGAGTCCCACATAATATATTATACATTGAGGTTAATTGAATATTAATAGAAATATAGAAACACTTATGGGCAATTCAACTATCTAGAAGAAGCTGGGCAGTAATATCTATACTAACAATATAGAGTATTATCTTGCCTAGAGACCTTAGGTGGTCACACAGTGTATTATACATAAAGGTTTTATCTGTGCTATTAGGGCCATTAAGGAAGAACCTTACATTATAGAGGGTAAACTCCATAGCCATAAGAATGATATTATAGGTAGCCTGCTGATCCTCATTCAGCTGAGCTTCACATTTAGTAGCTTTATTAATAAGGAATTGGCAATTATAATTTAGCTTTTGAGAGATGAGTAGGTTACCCCCAAGGGCAGGCTCTTAATCATAATAGGGTTCAGGCAGGCTCTGAAACTTAATTTGATTAAACTTTAGACCCTCCCAGGTAAGGTCATTCCAGATAAGATGAAGATTATAGTTCAGTATGGACTCTTAAAGGGTTTAGCTAATAAATAGAGGTAAATTATAATTATGGTTAGAGTGCAGATGAGGCCAAGTAATTCTGAGTCAAAAACTTGACTTGAACTTGAAATTATTTGCCTTGATTCACTCTGAGCACCTGCCATTATGACTTGGCTTAACTCACACTGTGTATTTCTTCAACTTAAGTAATCTTTAAATTACTTGAAGAATCAGGACCTTCAGATAAATTTCCTAATTAGATTAGCCTGAACAGTCATGTGATATTTATGCCCTGAATATCTGCTGCACATTTTTTTAATGCATTACTCTTATGTATTGGAAAAGCAAATAGCTGTAAATCAAAAACTGAAAACTGCATTCTATAACCTAGTGTCTATATATATATAATGAAGTAGATCATCTTAACTAACCCCCCTTTCTGTCTTAATATATATTGTTGTTTATAGATAATAATATTAATTATTACTCTCTTTGTCCAGTACAATATCTAATGCCCTCTTCTTTTATATGTCTTGTAGCTACTGGCTGTCTTATTTTTTCACAGCCTTTACTTCATGCCTCTTGGCTGCTTCTCTTTGCAATTCTTTTCCTAAGGAATTCAGGCCATCAAATGCTTGAGATCCTCTTTCACACACAGACTGGCTTAAACTGAGTGAACTTTGGGGAGTTAATGTACTATCAGGGAGATGCCAGGATGCTAATACATTACTAAGGAGATGTTAGGGGGTTGATGCATCATCAGAAAGTATGGAAGTCACTAGATATCTAATTGCTATAGGTTGCCTTGATGTGGAACTATCATTCAATCTAGTTGAAATTTACTTTGATGAAGGTCCCTGATCTTTATCATTTTATCACTGCCTTCTTCTTAACTTATCTAAAACTACATCATCTTCAGACTCATTATCTCCAGTATCTTATAATATATTAATATTAGTATCTTCATCTTCTATATCACTAATTGCATTCATCTTACTCAAGGCTAAGTCATTATTTTCCTCATCTTCATTAAACTCATCATCTATCATCTCATCCTCTTCAGCCAACTTGCTCTTCTTCTCATTTAGAGTAATCTAATTCAAGCACATCTTCAGCATCAGAGTCTGCAAGATTAATAGCTTAAGATGACTGTGATGATAATAATAGATATCATGAGCTGCATTGAAGAGCTATTCTACACCAACAGTTGAACTAGATACTAAAAGATAGTCTTGAATCATCTATGCTAGAATAGAATACTGTGAATAATGTTTCTTTTAGTACAGCAAGTAATTATATTCCTCACTTAGCTCTATACTAATATTTAGTACATCACATGAATATGAATAGATACCTCATACATGAGAGTAGCAAACTAACCTTAATCCAGGTACTTCTTTACCTCATTCCTCTCACTAACTTCAGCCAAGGTGATGCTGTTGGGCACATTACTGAAGATCAAGTCAAAAAGATTATTTAATTATCTTATTTGTTGCCTAGGCTGCTGTTGTGATGTGTCTTCACCAGACAATTTAAACACATATTTATTGTACATTTCTTGGAAATGATTTTGATACTTTTCTCATTATTTATAGTCATTATCATTCCAACTTTCTTAACTAAAGAGCTTTAATTTCTGATTTGGAGATAGGATTATTGCAACAGCATAGAGATACCCATACTCCTTTTTTGTGTCTGTATAGTATTTAATTAACTTCTTATAACATTTACATAAGACATCATACATTAAGTGCTTCCAGTGTAAATACTTTCTCTCCAATGCCACTTTATAATGGTTAATATGATTGAACAGGTTCTCATATAGCTGAAGCACCATAGAGAGGGTTAGGATTATTACTGTAAAAAATGTAGCTGTATATTTAGCAAAAGGTTTTATAAGCTCAATTAAATACTCAACTGACTGCTACTTATTTCTGTCTAGTCTAAATTTGACTTGCTGATTGATATCTCCAACATACCTATCTATATAGACTCTGAGTCTAAGTGCACAACATAGCATATAGAAAGTTGAATTCCATTGAATAGCTACATCTATTATTAGTAACTTTAGTACTTTACCTGTCCTATTCATATCAGACTGTTGAATATCATGAAATGCTTGTTTGCACTGTAAACTTATATTAATATATTAAGTTAATAGATGGATCTAGTGAAATAGAGTCAGCAGCAATTATTCAGTGTTGTTGTTCACAGACAATAAAAATGTAGTAGAAAATTATATTATCTGTGAACAACATCTCAAAGTAACAGTAAGCTCATCTTTGCCAGTGTCTGGAAGACACTCTGCATTCATATGGGGTTAGACAATATAGAATCATCCCAATTCTGAGTTATTCTATTATTTTCTGAGCTAACCTTTATTGAGTCCAGAAGTTCCTTTATGACCAGCTGAATTATATGAGCTAGGCATGGAATCTTAACATATTACTCAATATGTGTTAATGAATTCAGTATTTATATTACTGTATTTAGACTTGCAATAAATGTTACATTGTTGCTTGCATTATCTATTATTATGCTAAATATTTACTTTTTGATATCATACATCTTCATAATGTTTATTGCAATATCAGATAGCTCTCTCCCACTGTGCCCAGTTTTAATATGTTTAAATCTCAGTATAAGTTCCTGGAACTTCTAATTATAGTCAATAAAGTACACTGCCACTACCATAAATGCATCATTGAATGGGCTGGTCCAGCCATCAAGGGCAAGAGAGATATAATCCTCAGTAGATATATAATTAAGAATCTGTTGGAAGCCCTCTTTCATAAGCTTATTAATAATCTTTGGGATATACAATGCACTAGGTATGGTTGCACTGGGTCACAACATTTAGATCATTTAATAGAAGTAAAAGTTGTCCACAAAATGAAAGGATAATCATGTAGAGACTAAAATCTCTATCAGAGTTTGCCAGAATTTCTCCTTGATGAATTCAATATCATCTGTGCTACTATCCTCAATCATATTAGTTTTATATAGTTAGCTGAAGCCCTAGAACTCCTACTACAGCCTTGAGAATAAAAAGGATGCTTACTATTATCTATTATGATGTTCTTCTTTGTGATGTCATTAAATCAACATTCTCTATATCTTGAAACCTTGCCTACCTCTAATAGTATTAGCTCTTTTTGATATGATTGTTCATTGTTGTTATTATCTCACCCTTTAATAATGAGTGGGTAAAATATTTATCATAATATTTACATAACACTATAGGTTCCCCATCTGTTGCCATGATGCCCTCTTGGAAGAACTGCCACACTTTTACCATATATTGTGTGGAATTCCAGATGAAGGGCTTTAAACCTCTAGAGTGCTTAGCCCATTTTATTGACCTCTATTATTGTTTAAAAATCTTGAGATTTGAATGTTTTGCCCCTGGATAAACCACAAACTGATTGTTACAACCAATTTGTTCCAGTGAAGGAGGAATAGATGCACTAATTCATGGTAGTATTGATAGATTAATATTACTTAAGTTATTAATAGGGAGTTGTGACTGTGAGAAAAAGGTGGAATTAAAGCTTTGACTCATTTTTCTATGATTATAATAGAAAGGTGCAAGAAGTAGATACTGAACTTAGAAAATAATGAGAAATGAATAACCTTCAATATCAAAATTTTTTCAAGATAATAATGAGAAGAATGAGATAATTCCAGGAGGAGTTCTAAACTCCCTGAATCTTTCTAGATAGTCATCCAAAAAATTCTTTTCATTGACATGATAAGCTAATACCCACCCTTTATAAATGCATTTAAATTATTAAATATATAATCATGTCCTAATCCACATTATTAACTGTAATTATAGTTAGTATCTACCAAAGGATTATTAGAGGATGGGTACTTTTAGTGCTTATAAAGGCTACACTTTGCACTTTCACCCCTGAAATAGCAATTTCCACATGCTCCACCACTGGCAAATATGTCATTTAATAAATCATATGGCACAAGATAATCTTTGAATAGTCTAGATCCTTCAGCACACTGGGTGCATGGGTACTGTAAGGTAAGCCCTCAAGTCTGAATAATCACTGCATTTTGAGCCAGTCCTTAATATAAATTAATAAATTGTGGTATATCTTTAACTCAGCACAATGAGTATAAAATCAGATATTTACCAAGGCTCTCTACTGCATCTATATTTAATTGCACATAGAAAGACTGATCAACAACTAGATTCTTTAAAGTTAAATCTTTACATAGTATCTATTCAAGTATCTTAATGATAGATGAGACTTAGACTTCTGCAATTTTCTAGTGTTAGTGGAGATCATCAAAGTATAACACATTATATATAGTACTTATGTAGAATCACATCATCTGCAACCTGAAGCCTCTAGCTAAAGATATCATACAATGTAATATTATAAATCTGACTGTAGTTAATTCATTCTCCTACATTTAGAGCTTTTCTTTGATGTTAGGATGATCATTCATAAGGATACTAGATGTAGTCTATATAATCATTGAATCTCTCAACTGAATTAACTAATGTAGTACTCTCCTGAAAGTGAGGTGAACTGAAAGGAATTAGCCTGAGCTAGTGTGAATTGAAAAGCTCAAGTAGAGTAGATATGTAGGATTCAGCATCTTGATTGACTTACTATATATCAGTTTATTGTGTTGGAGTCTGAAGCCCCTATATCATAGCTACTGGAGGTGAATTTAGACTTTGATGTTCCATTGGAAAAGAAGGTTGATTGCTTTTGAGCTAATAAGGTTCATAGCAGGTGAAGAGAGATAATGATGATGTGGTAATGATTAGAGGCAAGTTTAGGAATTAAATGACTAGTTATCTTTATGACAAACTTATATAATAGAGCTGACAACCTTAACTAATTAGCTAATACAACCTTCTCTACTAATCAAACTAATAACTATTGATATCTACTGGAGAGTAAGTTATATAATAGCCATACAAGATGATGAATCAATCACTTCACAATTAGGAGAAATAGGTTTTTAGCAAGTATATTATTATTTATGGATAACTGGGTCAGTAGTCAGCTAAATGTTATCTAAGAACAATAAACACTATAATAAGTACTTGTGGTGAATAATGAAAGGTTCTGACTCATTATATTCCTACCTGGAGATCCACATCTGCTGAAAGGTTAAGAGGGAGGTTAAAATGAAACCACCAATTCATATGGAGTATTTATGTTTAAGGGGAGCAATAATCTTAACCTTTATTGATGAGGGAGCAAGGGCAGTGATCTCCTTCTACATATAATTAGAGATATCAGGGTACATAATAGTATCATCAGACTAGTAGTTGTTAGCAACATCTTAACATAAAGAAAAGAGAAATACATATCATAATAATATTACTATAAAGATCCTTTCAGACATCAATATTGTACTTCATGATAGCATTATAGGTGGTGGCATGAATACTGCTGCTGTCAAGACCCAGTACACTAGGTTAGAAGAGAGCCTCAGGAGCATAAAACTACTTGTTATCAATGGTGATGACCTGGCTGTCAGGAAGCTTGTAAGATTTCTTCAAGCTAAAGCTCTAGAAAGTAGTCTAAATTTTCTACTAGAAGTTGAGGGTAATATCTATAGCTTCTTCTTGATGTTATGGATGATTCCATGCTCAGCAGTGGTGAAGAAGCTGTAACTATGCTTGGTAAGAATCTTTATAAGATAATTTGTTAGCTCATGATCAGCCATATTGATATGAGAGATGATGTGGGGGAGGATGAAACCCTTGTAGATGAGTATAATATAAGTAACATCATCATTAGAGTTGAGTATGATATCAGTGGTGTGACTGGAAGCATACAGAGAGAGCATAGCTAGGATGGAGATGTAGAAGGTGAGGGCATTGAAGATTTCAAAGATAATTTGAGTTATTTTCTCATGGTTGGACTTAAGGTTAATAGAAGCCTCAGTCAACAGAATGATGTGCTTCTCTGGCATAACATGAAGTTTATTGTAGAAAGTATGATGCCAGATTTTCTTCATATTATCCTAGTTTATGATGATATCATACTCAATGAGGTAAGTTATCTTGGGGTGAGGATATCATGCTTTGACTGTACCTTGTCACTAATATAGGAGTCTTTCTGGCTCATACCAATCATAATATTAGATGCTGTCAGTTATGGATCTAACCTTAGCATACACAGGGAAATATTTACCCATGATGGTGAGAATGACTGATGATTGAAGCTGATGGAGGTTAGCAGCAGGAAACAGACATGAGAATGTTGAGAGACTTGTGGAAAATAGCTTAGAAAGTGTTATTACCAGTAAAACTGGCCTTACACATACTAGATCTATAGATGAGCACAACATGAGTGATACTACTATTAGAATAGTGTGGATACCACTGATTTCTGAACCCAGTATAGTTAGCTGGAAGAGGGCTTTGAGGTTACAGAACTACTTATTACCAATCCTATTAGAGATCCTTTTAGATGTTGAAGTAGCATTTCATGATGAGGTTGTAAGTGATAAAGTAGATATTATCACTCTTGAGACTGAGTATACAAGGCTGGAACCTAAAATAGGGCCTGAGGATTATGAAACCACTCATTATCATTGGTGGTGAAGTGTCTGCTGCACTGACCATGTGGATTTTGATTGTAGGGATGATATTAATTATTAGATCATCATGAAAGCAGTTGATAAGTCTTGAAGGAACAGGATTTTTAGCAAGTACATTATTGTTATCTGTGGACAAGATTAATGCTGACTCAGCTGATTTCTTTATCTGAGGATAATAAAGATGTATGGTAATAATATTAATAAAATCTGGATTTTCAATAAAAAGATAATGGCTGGAGTTGCACTTGGGCAAATAGAGCAAGAAAATTAGTGTTAAATGTGCTCATTAGACCATTCTGGAATCTCCAGTAAAAATATTATCTAAGTTATAGCTATGCATTTATCTTTATTAGAGCCCACAGACAGATTGAGAACATCAGAACTAATGAAGATGATGAAAAAGATGGTTAAAATAATAGTTCATCTTATAACTGATGATTCCAGGTAAAACTGACTAGGTAGCTTTATTGTCTATAGACAAATATAAACTGTACTATTCTAAATGTGGGTAAGACTACAACTAAAAAAAAAAGTCCCCACTGAATTTAAACTCTAGAGTTTGTTTCCTGGAACTCCATGAAGGGAGTCATCAAGTTCTAAGAGAAGAAACCACTAGACCACTAAACCCAGAGAAGAACTACAGTAATATCAACAAAACTATACTTAGTAGATAGCTAATAAGAACTAAAAACTATGTGACTACTACATGCAGTAAGACTACAATTAAAGAAAAAAAAAAGTCCCTACTAGATTTGAACCCTAGAGTTTGTTCTGTGGAATTTCACAAAGAGAATTATGAAATGCCAAGGAAGAAACCACTAGACTACTAAACCTAGAGAAGAACTGTAGTAATATCAACAAAATCATATTTAGTAGATAGCTAATAAGAACTAAAAACCATGTGACTGCTAATAACTACCTCAGAACACCCTGATAGGGTAAGTTATAAGAATATAACCAGTAGAGGATAATAGCTCTTTAAAATAATATTATAGGTATAGTATGAGGTTCTACTCTATTATAACAGAGTGAAAGCTTTATTCTCTTGATTACTGGTACAGGGTGAGTTGGGCATGTTAGCCTGAATATAGATATATATATATATTTTTTATATTTTACTCTATATATATATGTTTTCTTCATCATGACCACTGTAAACATTAATCTACTAATAATGAAAATAATAACACTTACATTAGAAAGTTCTGTATTCAGGCTATAAATTGATACCATTCTTATCTTCATTGAATGATGGACTGTTATGTTAATATACTAGATAAAGTATGAAGTATCTTCTTGACTGGCAGCAAGGATATTTTAGTGTCTCTCTTTTACCACCTAGGTTTGACCAACTGGTGACCTCATGTGGAAATATTCAAGGCTTTTTATTGGTAGCAGAAAAAGGATGCTAAAATATACTTATTGCTGGTTGAGAAGATAAGCACTGAAAGTAGCATAAAGCTGACAGAGCAGTTTTATTATTCTTAGATAAAGATAAATCAGACTATTCTAAATGTGGTAAGGATGCAACTAGATCTCAGAAGCTTATTATCTTCACATGAGGAACATAAAGCTTCTTAATAAACTAATCCTATTAGACCTAGCTGTGTTCCTTATTTATATTACTATACTAAATTGAGTTAGACTGAGTCTTGAGAGTTAAAGATCTCTCTCTTTCTCTTCTTACTCTTACACTTTATAATATTCTCACTGTTAAGTTCTCAACATCTATACACTCATCTCTAACAGGTAAGTCTTCATATCTATACTAATTGATATACTATCCCCTTTTCAACAGCCCTATTATGTTTAATACCCTCTCTCACTTTACTGCCAGGGAACTGGGCCAGTTATGGCACAACTTGGCAAAACAAGCTTTATATGGGCCAGTTTTAGCTGCATGGCAAACTCACTTTACCATGCCTATTAGCCATGAACAGTGAATTCCATGGGATTGCATGAGTAAAGAGAGTAAGTAGCCTTCCCTAGTCCCTCAGTTTCTTATGTATTTTAGCTGGTAAATAAAGTTACTAATGAAACTATCTGTCTAATATCTCCTGTTATATTTTTGAATCCTCTATAATGCTCTTTACTCCACCCTTTAGGTAAGCATTTAACTCTGAACTGATAGCAAATTTTTATTGGATGCAGATAACAACTCTAATCTCAGAATCCTTCATAATCTCAACAAACTACAGGGATTAGATATATAGAGACACTGATATTACTATTAGAGTAGTATTTTTACTGCATCTATTGTTCATGAACAACATTTTATACTAGACATCTCTATGTTGTTGTCCACAGACAACTACATTTTTAATGTGATTATTATTTATAGATAATAACCTCTCTTGATGAACTGCCTCTTAAAATGAACATCAACTAATTATTTTAAATATCAGTCTTAAATAATAGACTCTCTGAAGCCTCCCAACACAGGTCTAAAGCCTCCTAATATAGATTAGTTATTTCTACCTCTTGGAGGAATCAACATCTAACAAGCCTCTATTTCAGCACCTGAAATAATAATAACTCAGAAGGCATCCACTATGCAGCCTAGTAAAAATGCAGGTAAAAGAGCACTGAGAAAGAAGAAAGCTAAGATAATAATCACTACTGAAGATATTAAGCAAGCCTATGATTCCCTTCTAAAAGAGATTTACTGCTTCAAGTTTAAACTTAAATGCATTGAATTTTACAGGGATTAAGGACTTATGACTAGTTACTTGAAGAACTGTTCCAATATGAATACCCTTTATTTACTCTTCACAAAAAATTAATTATTATTTAAGGAGTATATTGTGCTGTGTGGGAACAACTGGATGACTCTATTAGAGTTAATAAAATAGAGGATGAAAGACCTCATAATGCTATCTCTGCTAAAGTTTTTTAAGTTGGTTTACATGACATCAGATGTTGTGCAGATCTTAATCTTCTTAATGATGGAAATTAACTAGTAGATAGTTTAGAACTTATTTAATATCACTGAAATAAATGTTATGAAATATTATGCATTTCTAATAATCATTAATATCTATTTTTATATGCTCAATCAGAATGAAGACCAGTTCTTCCATTGCTATATACTAGATATTAAAGCTAAGACTATATTGTCAAACTTGGAGGATTTTCATAAGATCTATGTACTTTTACATTGTTGAATTTATATTCATGTAGAACAAAAGCAAAACAAGTGACTAGTAATATTGAATAAAATATGAGTTCAAAACAACACAGTTAAGCTAGTGATATATGTCAATAAGCTCCTCCCTGAGGAACAGAACAACTCTGTGCAAGAACTCATTAAGACTCTAAATAATGTAGATGATCTTAGTTTTGACTGGGATTTACCCTCTAATGATGAAGAGAGAGTTGATGATACAATTAATCCTCTTGAGATAGTTAACTTGTTATCTGAGGATAACAAGTCTGAGGAGAATGTACTCAAGATGAACTTATAAGTGAAACTTGCACTGATGATATACCATCAAAAGTGTGAGCTATATATGTATGCAATCAAGCACACAATGACTGAGAGAGACTATTAAATGGAAAACTTATTACCTCTATAAAATCTAGATTAAGAAGTGTTAAACATCATTGAGACTATAATGAATAGTGTAATGAATAAGAAGGCAATCAAGGCACTATATGTATATAATAAAGTTGATCATACAATAATAAAAGAGCTATCTCATGTCAGCTGCAACACACCCATAATTATCAATATGTTGATGATGTTAAGTATGAAGGAAGATCAAGTATTAACTCTAAATATATTATAGTCTGTAAAGCTGCATTCTCATCAGGTTAATAGTGTAGTAGTAATATTTGAGATGGAAAGTAAAAGTTTTTAAAAGGTTCAAAATGATAAGCTAGCCCTGCACACTGAGATCCTAGCAGACACTATGGGTTTTGAAAAGATATTAACTACATTATCTTTCATTTTGAAGGCATGGGATGTTGGTGTTCTAAATGATAAAGAGCTAGCCAGGCTGACTATTATAATGATCCTATCAGTTGCTACTCAATCATGATGAAGTAATTATAGTAGATTTTTTCTATATTTATTATCTTTATGATTTGTGAGATTATTTCACTGTGAAAATGATCTGATGTTCTCTTTACATTGCATTTTAGAGGCAGCAATGGCAGAGGCACTAATACATCTAGAGAAGTCCTAGCTCTACAAGCACAAGGCCACTGACTCTGATTGGATGATGTTTGTTGTATTGCATTTTATATTTCAGAAGTATTTTGTTAAGGCCAAAATAATAAAGAAGTAAGATGTTGCAATGAATGATGATGAATTAAATGCCCTTTCTATAAATTTATATTTAGAATAAAAGAAAATGTGCAAGGAATGGAAGGTTGTTAATAATAAGTTCTTGTTGTCTATGAACAACAAGTCATCAATGCCCAACTCTTTGTCTGTGGATAATAAGGACTCCTGCCCTGCTACCCCTGAAATTAAAGATCTATTACTAGTTAAAGAGATAACTATGTATGATAAGTATATCATCACATATCATTTGAAATTCCCAGGTTATATGTATAGAGTGGTTATTGATGAGAGGCATTGCCTCTATCATCTATCCTCTGAGATTTCATACATAGTGAAGCTACTTAAGCTGGACTTTCTCTGGGTGGTGTTAATCACCTCACTATTAAACAAGACTTGTGATTTTTATAGCTATATGCATTTATTTTATCTGACTGATCTCTAAATACATTATTCAGATCTCAAGGAGTTTCTTAAGCATCTAACTATTAATAAGTTCCAATCAGTGTCATCAGAGGAAGAGAAATTGGAACTGTTTAATCCACTTTATATATAGTGACTTTCAACTAATAGACACATGAAACCTAACACTATAGCTGTTATTATTCTGAAGCTTTTGAAAATAACACTAATTTGAAGATCATAACAGACTATGATTAATGATTAGTAAATTGAAGAGGCTATTCCTCTAAAACACATTAATACTATAATGCTCTGAATGAGCTCATAGGAGCAACTTGAGTATTATACATTTCATCTCAAGTATATAAAACAATCATTAATACTAGGTATACTCAATGATAGTACTGACATCTTCATACAGGACAGCACAAGAGTATGTGCTTTGCAGGTTATGTTGCTGTTTCTGAAAATCTCAGAGTTTCATAAATATATGAGGTTGAAGAAGATGAGAGTAGCTGCTCTCAAAAACTTGACTTTCTAGCTGGATTTTGAGTTGTCATTCTTTCTGTGTTATTATTATTTAGCTGATGTCTATCATCATGTTATTCTATTAACTTATTTTGATAGATATATTAAGTTGATGTACATGTCTCCTATTGCTTGTTATTTGATAAAAGTGTTGTATGAAATGTGTGAGATTGGCAAGAAAAAAGTGGCAGTGTTTGCCTACAGACTGAATGCTGTGTGGCTAGCATCCATGATGTGCTCCAATTTTAGCATAAAGATGATGTAGTTGAGGGGGGGCATGATGTAGAAAAAATAGAATGTGATCATTAATGACTTTAATAATGAGGAGTTGGGGAGGACTGAAGTCCTAATTATAACTAATTGTGTGGGGGGATTTAGTGCTAACCTGCAGCTGGGTGAGTATTGGGCAATGATTTTAATTGAGTTACTATATAATTTGAATATGATGTTTCAGACTATAATATGAATGCATCATCTAGATTAGAAAAGAGATGTTTATGTATGGATACTAATCATTGATCATACATTTCAACAGTACTAATATGTAAATTTTGTGAGGAAAGTAATCTCTAACATCTCTATGCAGTTGGGTGGCCAGGTAGGCCAGGTGGATGGATTGACAGAGAGAGCTGTTAATTGTTTGAATGTTCTAATAGAATAAGAGGAAGACTAGTCAGGATAAGGGGATCTAGCTACTTTAAATTTTGAGATGTTTAATTTGTCAATACAGGGGAAAGAGCTCTACAAGAAAATTAGTAGGATATCAGTGCTACTCACACCAGGGGACACCCCCAAGAAGACTTGGAAATTACAGTGTGGGTGAAATGTTATCCATGGACAACAACCTTGTGAGCCTGTAAGTACTGTGATGACAACAGTTATCCAGGAAGAACCTTCTAATGAGAATATGAAGGATGTTGTGGAGAATAAGATGGAGACTGTAGAGTATAGAGGGAAATTAAAAGATGAGATGGAGAATACTGTATAATTTGTACATGATGAGGCTGTGATCTATAGATAATAATATAGTGATGAGATGGAGGACATTGTGGGTGATAATATACAGAGTGTGATGTGTGAATGATAACTTGCATTTAAGATGAAGTATATTATAGATGATGTGATGAATAATATGATTAGTAAAGAAGATTTAGATACTAAAATCAATAAGAGTATGAAGGGTAATGAAGTGAGTTTGAATTTAGTGATTAATGAAATGATTGATATCTTATGTGACAGTGCTGAGATCTTTCTGGCAGTTGGGAGATAGAAAGATAATGGGGATGAAGTGACTAATGAGAAGTATGTGAGAGAGGAGAATAATAATGAGAATGAGAGGCTATCTATAAAAAAAAAGAGAAGGAGAAGGGGTAGGAAGCCTAAGGCATAATAGGGCACAGAAGAGTGTTTTGAGAAGAAAAAGAAAGATTGATTATTAGTATTAGAATTTTTAAATTTTAATATGAATGTTTGATAGGATGGTTGCTAGTTAGGATATAATGAAAATAATCCTCATATACTGACTCAAGTTAACTTGAAATTATTTGGATTGATTCTGAATGTTGTTTAATAAATATTTGGCTTGAGAGTTCTCATTGATGACTCAGATTGAGTTGAGTTCAATATATATTTAGCTCAGACTCAGCTTGAAAGATTACAGATTTATGAGTAACTTAACTTAAAAGTATATATAATCAACTTGACTCAGACTTGTCTGCACTCTAATCATGGTATTTAAAATGAAACTTAAGATCATCAGTAAAGACTATTGAAAAAAGCTTTCAGATATCACTAACATCAAGCAGGTCAGTATAGATAATAACTAATATTAATATCTATTAAAGTACTCTCTCTATCTTCATCTCAGCAGCCTCCTTGAATGTATATTCCCACTCATTGTTCTATTAAATAATACCTCTTGTGTAGCATGCCTTCTAAAAAGTAGGGTACTTAATCCCAGCAACAGTCAGCAACTCATCAAAAGACTTTAGGCACCACAAGATAGTGAGTAAATAGCACAAATAATATACATTATTATAAAAGAAGGTAAGGGAATACATCCAGCTTATAACAGCACTAATTGAGTGCTCCTTCTGGGGCTTCCACTGTAAATTTCAAGGGTTCTAAATGAAATAATAAGACATATTATAGTATAGATAAGTCATCAGAGGTTTCTGGTAGTTATATTCAAAGAAGTCAAGCAGGTGAAAGATCTACCTATCAAGCTATTTCAGGATAACCTTCTGTACCTCATCAGGATTATAGATAATATGATACTTATCTAAAAGATGAATAATAAGCTCTATATTCTCAGAATAGTGATCCTTCATACTGAAACTTAAAGCCTGCTAGGTAGCTTCAGTGCATCTAATATAGCATCTGAGATAGTACTTATGAATCTCATTGTTGCTCACATCAAAGCTAACTGTAGTATAATCAGAGCCCTTAGTGATATATTTATATAGATATTTTACTGCCACTATGTTGATACAGGCTTCAATGTTGATATAAGCCTTATACCTCCAAATAAGATAAGAGTTATAGGAGATAATCTATTCACTACTGACATTAATAGAATCAGCCTTTTCAGTGTTATAGGTAAACTGATGGCCACCCTCACAGTGATGATATTATAGGTAATAAAACTGGCAGATAGTCATCTCCTCATAGTAAGATTTTAGAAACTACTTAGTACAATAAATAGTATCATTAACATTAGTCTCACAGTATAGAGTCTTGGGGTTAAAACAGGGTCTACAGGGCCTATGAAGGAGTTACTTCATAATAATATCATAAAGCTCTTACCTCCCTAGACCTTGGGGGTCAGATATCTCTACAGAAATAATATCATCTATCCTCTCAATAGACTAAAGATTGTCTCTCAGCCAATATAAAGTATGTGAATAAGGTAGTCTCCTCTTCTAATATTTAATGGTCTGAATATAAGTAATATATATATTTAGAGCATTATCCTTAATCTTATGAAGTAAGACTTGATTCTTCATATTAAAGACCTTAACAATCAAATCAAGCTTATCATTCCAGCACTATATAGACTCTTCATCCTCATTATGGATAAGCTCATTCTGAATCTCCTTTTACTCAGGATTCACAGTGAAGATAATAAACAGAACAGGCTTCTAAAAGTGTCAAATTAAGGCTATAGACCTCTGATAGACATTCCAATGGTGACAGCCAGAGCTAATAAAGCAGGTAGGTAAGATATGGCATTTAGTATCATTAAGGTCCAAGTTATTCTAGATCTGAAGGTAAGAAAGACCATATATATTAGCATACAGCTTTAATTGATTATTCATGAAGTATTTCAGCCTAGAATTATTAATAGCCAACCACATATCTAACAACCACTGCTGGAAGAGAAATCAACCACAATGAGGAAGATTAAATGAATGGGTATGAGTATAGAGCTGATAGCAACAGAACTGAGTAATACTTAAATTTATATACTTATAAGATGTGCCTGGGCAATAGAGAGACAGTCAGTAAACAATGAAAATATATAATCATTAAATAAAATAGAAAAGACATACCTTCAGCAGTCAAATCATGCAGAGTCATATGGTGTGAGTAATTAAATTTACTGGCTGAATAGAACAGAACATATGCTAAAGAAAAGAATAGAGTATGCTAATAATAGATAAACATATAGGGGTAAGATTTAGCCTCAGGAGGGGAAGCCATAAAATTTAGGGCTAGATCACTATTATAGAGCTTCTCACTGGCAGGATAATAGCATAAAAGCTCCTCAGAGGTAGGAGCCTAATGAAGATAGAGGTAAATATTCCTATAGCTAGTGCCAGAAAACTCATATAATATATCAGGAAGAAACATAGCAAGCTCATCAGCAGTGATTAGAAGATTATAGTGATAGCCTGTAGTCTTATTAGATATAAGCTTAAGGGAAGGATTTAAATGTAGATAAGAAAGCCTCTCATTCCTAGCACTAAGAACATTTTTTACCTGATGGAGAATACTAATAAAAGAGTTATTCAAATAAATATAAATATCAATTAAGGTAACAATCTGATGCCATCAAGGCTTATAGTTCCAACCATGGACATGATTCCTAGTAGCCTCCTGAGGGTCAAAAAAATATAACTGGGCAAAGACAGCCAGTGAATCCCCAGGCTTTAAAGGTTCTATTATATGGTAAATACCACCCTGAACCTGCATGATATATAGGCACTTACTCTGGAAAAGATGAGGAGGGAACTTCCAGTTAACTAAAGTAAAAGATAAAGAAGAATTAATAGACCAGATATTTCACAGAAAGAAAGAGGATAATAAATGGATACTAGAAAATAACTTATAAATAATAGAACCCTTAATAGGCTCTAGCACAGAAGAGGAAGGAAAAGAAATACCTCTATTCTTACAATAGGTGATGAAACCTGAACTAGGACTCATCTTAGATAACTTAGAGGCTCAGAATAAAGTGCCACACCCTGGACAGGCTTTATCTATATACTTAAGGTCCAGAGACTCTCAATGACTGGCATTGAATAGAAAGGCAAGAACCCAGGAAATACCAGAAGAGGAACAGTTAGAACACTAAAGAACCTCAGTAGTAACATTTTGAGGTCCATTGAAATGCTAAAGATGATGTGATTCTAAAGGTATCTAATTGTATGAAAACTATGGAAAAGATCATGTGATTATATACAATGAGATAGGTGAAGTCATAGTATAAAAAGAGGTATAGTATGTAGTAGTACTGGGCAGCATGATAGGGCTACATATGATCATGTGAACTGGTCATGTGATTCTGAAAACCACAGTAAATATTACATGTAAGGTGTGAAAACTTATCAGCTAGCTCCTTACTCTCACAGCAGTTCAGATAATAGCTGAATCAGCTATTAAGAAGGAAGCTAAAACTATACCTCCTACAGTGATAGATAATAGAAATACTATAATATTCCTAACAGCATTTTTCATAATGATTCAATAAAGGGACCTTACACATAATACACTTAATAATAACTCTGACCCTAGACCTCATCCTACAGGCAGCACAGTAATTACTCTGATAGTCAGGTAGAGGTTTAAGACCACAATCAGTATAGAGAGGGAGTATCTGGGTAATAAATATAGTAGAAACAGCAGTAGGAGCATCAGACATAATTATAGTAGAGATATTAAGTCTAACTACAGCCCTACAGGCAGCTTGACACTCATCACAACACTTATATCAGGAATTAGAAAGATGATAATGACAATCTGAGTAGAAACAGTGCTCCTCAGGAGTAGATTCAGTAGAATCAGACACTGAAGAAACAGCAATCTTAATTAAATCAAGACATACTAAATACTAGGTATATCAAGAATTAACTGTATATTACTAGCAGCAGGTATTGCAAGTACAACATGAAATAGAGGTCTGAGCAAATAAAGGCATAGAGCTTGAAGAGGTCTCAGAAGGAGAGATGGAAGAAGAAGACTCTAAGTTTGTAGTAAAGAGAGTAGAGGAAGATAGACCTCAGAATGGTAAGATAATAGAAGATATAATAGTAGAAAGAGAATAATAATATTCAAATAAAGATAAAGTAGAATAAATAAAGATATGAAAAGTAAAAATCACAGAGAACAATAGATAATGAAATAGACTAATAAAGAATAGTAAATAATAGAATATATATATATATAAGAAATAAAGATATCAGAGTCAAGCTAATATAATTTTATAATCCCATGAATGATACTAATGATCTAACACTAATACTAAGAATGTGAAGAAATAGAGTATTAAAATTAAAAAGAAAGAAGAAATCAGCAGTGAATAAGTAAGAAGTAAAAACCACAGAGAGGATAAATAACATATAGATATACAGAAAATATTAGGACTGATGAAGATGATATATGAGACAGCTAAAATAATAGTTCATCTCATACATGTGATGATTACAGGCCTTATACTCAGCTCTCAAGTGAGTAGACTTAGCTCTTAACTGAGCAATGTCAGCTCTTAACTGAGTAGATATAGTAGGTGAGAAAGGGACAGATTATACTGATAGTATTAATATAGTTAATAGAGTAATAGAAACAGGCTGTATCAGCAGCACTGAAATAGCAGGTAGTGGCAGTACAGGCTTAGCAGGCAAAAAAGGAATAAATGGTACTAGCACAGCCAACTGAGCAGCCTCATCTATATGGCCAGACAATAGAGCCTTGATAAAGCCTGGAGGAAGGCTAGAACCCAGGATGTCATTAAGGATATTATAATAAGAGATGCTGAAAGGATCCCAAACAACCACTGAAGGTAGCAAGAAAATTAAAGAACTAAAGGTCAGATAGGGCCTAGAAGGCAGTAGAGAGTAATTAGTAGAGGAGGTGATAAACATACTGATAGTATAGATATAAGATATATATATAGATATAAGATATATATATAGTGAAGATGTGAAACATGTAGGATATTGAGGATAGAAGGAAAAGAGGAGGTTGGAGCAGAGAGGCCAAAGTGTAGCATATGATGAAAAGGCAGTGAGTAAAAGGACACTAAAATATGAGTATTTTCCTGATGTTCCTCACTGAGATAGTGTTCTGCCAGCCCAACCGACTTCATACATATATGATTGGCGCCGTCAGAATAAGGTTTGCAGGGACAAGAAACAAGAATGTTGATTGGCTGAAATTACGCGAAACTCTAAATGCAGTCCACTAAATATAGAACACCAAAGACGCCATTCTTGATTGGGATTAGACCGATACTTCTCTCCAAACTTCTCGCTGTTGTCTTCTTGTATCTCAACGCTGCAATCAGCACGCCGGTACGAGCGTTTTGGCGGCAGCATCAGAACTGGGACCTGGAATTGCTCAAATTTGGATTTGCACGTGGGTTGGTAAGCACGCTTGTGGTCTGCGGCTGAGCTGCTCGCCCATCAGCAACCCAAATAGGAAAGGCGCGGTGAGATCCTTACATCTCATTTCTTTTTAGTGTTTTTTTTTTCACCCATCACTTTTGTCCCGGACTGCCGGGGCTGTATCCCCGAATTATGCATCTGCTCTCGATGTTCTCTACTCTGTACCTCGAGTTGACGTATCTTCCAGGCGCACACAGTGCACACAAGGTGTGGCGGCCCTGGCGGGGGATGATGCTCAGGCTGTTGGAATGCCAGCGGAGCCTCAGCGGGGAAAAGCCATGACGGCCAGCCACCGAACGCGCCAAAAGTGTGAGTCGCAGGCTCGCCGCGCTCCTGTGGACAGTGGGCCTCAGAAGTTAGTAACTGGACGACAAAGTTAGTCGAGATAGAGATGGCCGTGGGATTTAAAGCTGTCAGGAGAATAGGCGACCGCCACGCGAAAGGGTGAACCTTTTTATGGCCGAACAGAAGCACAATTAAAAGAATGGGGCTCATCCTCCTATTCACAAGAGCGCGATTGCTCGTCGCTTCTCAACATCAATTTCAACAACGATGCCACCTCCAGTCCTTGATGCGCGGGGTGAATTGAAGCCTCTTGTGGATAACTGTCGCCAACGAGGCTGTGAGCACTGGGATCACCACCAGAGTATCTAGCTCATATTCTAAAGGGCTTGGCTCCGCTAAGATATAAGGCTAATATCGAAACAAGCAAGGCTGGACCCGCCACCAGCACAACCATTGGCGATAGCCTCGTGTTTGATTCCACTTTGCTGGTTGCGCTGGCAGCATCCCAAGCCCATGTCACAGTGGGCCGGGTTGAGGCTCATGAACACGAGCGCGAGAATTTGGTCGCTTGCTCGCTTTGCCCTTTGGGACGAGGGCTAGGGCTTCCTCTCCTGAACTCCTCCATGTTCTCTCTCCTTTTCCCTCCGCTCGATTTCGTTTGTTGTTGGACTTCTTGCTTGCAGCCCCGAAGCACCGGCGAGTGCAAGCTTCCCTCCCCTAATAAAGATAATTCTCCTTCATAGTCGATCGCTTGCTCAATCTTTTTACCTGATTCTCTCCTTTATTTTCGGTTACACTGCGTCGGGATTGATCCGATCTCCGATTCACGCGCCTATATTGCTCCGCCAGGCTCAACCACCCCTTGTGTCACTCTGCAGGTTAAGGAAGTCCGAAGGGGTCGCAAGGCCAGGCCTTTTACAATGATTCGGCTGGGTCTCGTCGCCGCTCTGCTCTCCCTCGGGGGAGCAGATGCTCTGTCCGAAATGCTCCTTCCACGCGAGACCGTTGGCATTATGGCCGATATCGTCGGCATGTCTCCTCGCCCTACAACGCCGCCTGGAGTGCCGGCGGGCGTTCCAAATGAATTGGCCAGGAGACAACAATCGCGCACGGCGATTGACTATCCTGCACCTGGATATTACTGTGGTTTGGTAAATTCGGACGTTAGTAAGTTTTGACCTTCGTTTACCAATATGTCGATCGGGGTTGCGTATGCTGACCTATTGAACTCCGATGACAGACAATGTCCTGTCTTGTGTTGATGCCGAAGCCAAGTGCGTGTACTATCGTACGGCTGTTGGCTGTTGTTTCAGCTCAGATATACAATCCTGCACGGATGTTGCGACGACCTGTTACAATGGGGAAGACCAATGCGACGAGGCCTGCTCAAGCGATACCGCAGCCATGCACTGCACTGACACCACGCGGCCGTACTGTGGAACCTACTTTTTCGGCGAAGGTACTCGTCTCTACGGCTGCAGATCAACCAAGAGCGTATCATCGCAGGTCCAGCCTCTCTCTGCATATTTCTCGTCTCGTTATGGTTCCGACTATTATACCATGTCGATCTCATCGAGCGACTCAGTCACCATTTCTGAGGGGACCGCAACGGATCTTCCCAGAGTGACAGTGACGGCTACACCACCCTCTACTACGTCCACAGGCCCTGACCCTAATGAGACCGACGAACCTGGGGATGATGGAGATGACTCTTCCGGTGGCTCTGGCAAAGGGAAAGGAAAGAAAGTGTCTGGTGGGGCCATCGGAGGAATCGTTGTCGGCGCTGTTGCCGGCATAGCTCTTATTGCTGCCTTGATATTCTGGTTCCTTAGGAAAAAGAATGCTAAGCCCACTGACACCCCACAACCGCCAGCGCAGCCAATGCAAGACCCGCAGGCTGGGTATGGCGCACCCCCAGGCGTTGTCGGAGCAGGGTACTATGCTCCTGAGCAAAAGGCTCCCATAATGCCTTCAGCTCCTCCTTATAGCCCCGGTTACCCTCCTCACATCCCCA
This sequence comes from Emmonsiellopsis sp. PD_33, assembly GCA_032988165.1. Taxonomy (NCBI): domain Eukaryota; kingdom Fungi; phylum Ascomycota; class Eurotiomycetes; order Onygenales; family Ajellomycetaceae; genus Emmonsiellopsis; species Emmonsiellopsis sp. PD_33. The sequence goes on along the minus strand of JANTQF010000103.1, from coordinate 41,925 downwards.
CCTCCCCTCCCTCTGCTCCTTCAGAAATCGCCGGAACGCCCATTCAAAACCCCCTTCTGGCGCAATCGCAGCCACTCCTTTCAGCCAATTCAGAATATTATAACCAGAACCGCGCAAGCTCTATCTCGCAACCCGGAAGCCCGAATCCAAGCGAGATGGCTGCTGGCCCAATTGGTAGTGTCTCTCCGGGTAGCCCACATGGACTAAGCGCCACTCACACTGGCCCAGTCCCCGACAATATCTACGAGATGCCTGCCGCTGGTACTGGCCGTAGCTAAACATCTTTCGAAAATGATGCAACCAAGCTCTTGATGTCCATTTCACTATGTCAGATGTCGATATCTCATCTGCAATCTTGCATCCCCCCGACATATCGTACTTGGCTACAGACTGGTCCGGCGTATAGTTTTTTTTTCATGTTCGTTGAAATGCATATTTTCCCTGCGTTCACGCCATACCCCCTTTCCCAGAAACGCAACCTTCTCTTCTTTGATGATTGTGGCATCGATCGCTTAAATGTTTACCTTTTCACCTCTACCGCCGGATAATGTCGATTTTACACACTGGTCAAGAAAAGGGTGGGGGAAGCGGTTTGGGTCTGTGGTTGAAACGCGTTGGTGCGAAATCCCAGAAATCAAGGTCTGGATGGCAACCCCGTTTATCCTCTGCAGCTGCATCGCACGAAACGAGATGAGTATGATATCCGATGGGCACATCGACGGGCGCTGGATGCTTTTCAAAGGCCGGAAACGAAAACCAGCCACATACCCGGAAGGATCGATCGAAGGAGTTAGGTGGTTGGGTGGGTTATTTTCCCAAATCCTCCGCCGATCTCCATTTCTCGAGCTTTCCTCCCATTCTCGCCAAACGCAACCTGACTCCGTTCCCCCCGATCCACTTTCGCCTTACTATTCCTATATATATCCCTTGTTATTTTTTTGCTTTCTCCATAGTTACTATGTTTTTATTATTATGCCTGCAGACCTTGGCTTATCTGTCTATCTATCTATCTATCTATCTATCTCTTCCCTTTTGTTTCTGGTCGTCTCATGTATGTTTGTTTCTCTTTTGTTTTGATATCTCTAGTTTTCTAGTTCTACGCTACATAGCTAGGCTGCATCTTTGTAGTATATATATAATCTTTTATCCAAACTATATCTATACATAACACACACGTGGATATATCATTGGGGTAGATATGCTTGATACGATGGATAGAGATCAGGGGAATTGTTTATTTTATGTATGTTGAATAGAAAAAGTTACGAGCCAATCATCGATTTACTGCGATGATTAATCGCCGTTCAAATAGGATCCGAGCGATATATTCTAGCTTCTGAAGGTTTAATTATGTTTTTCACATCAATCGCCTTTTAACTCGCTAACGGCAGTAAAAGAAGAAAGAAGACAGAGAAAAACGGTGTCGTGGAAACAAAGTACGGTACGGTGCGGTACTATTTTTTTCAAAAATGATAGTGGGGAAAGAAGAAAGAAAGAAAGAAAGTCAAATCGCCTGCGTGAAATGGGATATCGAAGGTCAAACAAAGATTGGAGCGATGGGTAGATTAATGCGATTTGTTGAAAGGGGGATGAAAGAGGGTAGTGTAGGGAATCGGGAACCGAGGTGGGAAGGGAAGGGGGGCAATCAATACCCACCAAACAACTAGCCACCAGCCATAACGCCAAGCTCAAGATATCCAGAACTGTGAAGAGAATGAGAGAAGGAGAACTGGTGAAGGAGAGGGGGAATGTGATCCAGAAGAGAGTAACGTAGTAAAGCTTTGTGGTAAACCTTTGATACTTATGCGAGAGCCGCAAGTTGGGCAGACAAGCTTCCCTTGTCATACTTGACGTATTTCCCCTTCCCTTTATCGATTTCGTGATAGCGGTCCCAAAATCGGGCGTACAACGGTTCGATAACAGCCTGGACCTCCTTTGCCAACGAAATACGAACTTCTTTCTCGAGATTCAGTGACCTGTGACGGATAATGAGATCCTCGAAGGAGGCGTTGAACGACTTGAATTTGTCCTTGATATTATCCTTATCTTTGGACGAGAGGGTCTTCACAATGGCGCCCGAATCGACTTGGCCCCCGGACGTCGGTCGCGCACTGCCTCGGCTTGTGTATTGCACGTCGAGGAGATGGGAGGATGGGTCCCGCCACGCATCGAGATACATCGATATGCCCTTCTTGCGCCATATTTCGAGGCGGGCGCTGTTTTCGGGCGTGGAAAGGTAGCGGGAGAGCTCGTTGCTGCTGCGGATATGGCGGTCGACTATACACATGGTGTTTGAGAGGAATGCGCCGAGGACGGGTTTGGCGCGGTGGAATGTTCTGGCGCGGGCGTCTAGGGCGGAGATGAGGGTTTCGATCATGTCGAGGATGAAATGGGAGAGCAAGGTGGAGCTGTCCGGACTGACGTCTAGCGGAGTAGTGTTGGGCTTGCTCGATGGCCTCCAGTTTCCGTCGCCGAGGGATGTAAGAATAGAGGTCAGGGGCTTAGAGTATGCGGTAAGGGTAGACAGGGAGCTCATCACTTCCGCTACGAGAGGCACCGTAGCTCCGTCCGCGGGAAGGATGGAAATGGCCGTAGCTTTGCGGCGGGTTTCTTCCAGTAGTTCGGAGAGTGCTGACTTGGCGGTCTCGCGAATGGGTCGGAGGGCCTCGAAGAAAAGCGACTTCAACTCCCCGGTGGCTGCCTCAAGCCGATAAGATAAGCCGGTGACAATCTCAATTATTTCAAAAGCGAGAAAGCAATCCGTCATGAGATTCGACTTGATATACATATTGAGCTCCCGTTGAGTTTTCGAAAATTCCGCAAGCGCCGGTCGACAGGTTGCCTGCATTGCTTTGCTTTGCTGATCTTTCGGGAATATCTGGGAAATATTCTCGTATTCTGAAAGAAACATCCCTTCAATGCCACTGGCATACATCCCTATGCCGTTGGTACCTTGGCGATATGGACCGTCAGTCGGTCTCCGCTTGGAGGTGTTTATTGATGCCGTGGCTAGATTTTGCAAGCTGCTGGTGATATAAGGACCGCGAATATCGGCATATATCCTAACTGCGGGGTTCTCTGTCGAGCCAACCTGAGGACCATGGCTTGCAGCGGAACTAATCGCTGCACAGACGGGAGAAAGTTCCAAAACGTTTTCGCTGGGAATAGTTGGGAAGGGGAGTTCTGGAGATTTTTTGAGTGCTGTTTGCTTAACATTGGACTGGAATACTTACGCTTTGTTATGTAATGTAAGGGTTCTAAAGTCGTAATATTTTCTCGTAAGGTAGTTTTGAACATATCCTGAAGCTTGCTGCTCCCGGTGCTAAGCAGCGTGCTGAATTCGGAGACGGCCTTTTGGTTCGACCGGAGATTGGTGCTGTTCAAATCTGCTAGTGCACGATCCACACGCCTTAGAGCACCTAGATACTGGGGTAATCCCGCGCTCCGAGGCCTATGTATAATCCGTTAACATCCATCTCGGAGGGAGGAAATATACGATGATAGTTAATCTTACCCCGCACGGATAATAGACTCTTCCTTTCCCTTGACATCTAAAGGTTGACGGAGCCGATCGATGGCCTCATTTACCTTATCAATATTGTTATTCGTGGCTTGCAAAGATTGAGTGTTACTGTAAATTGGCCCAATGGCGTCTTTGACAACTTTCCCGCTCGTTTCCAGACGGGCCATGGAGCCCTGGATCTTCTTGGTTAGGATATTGAGCTTTTCGAGGTTCGCATACAACACCTCCACCTCCGCACTCTCCTCTGCATGCACTGTATTCCGCATCCCGACCATGGCTCCGGTGGCATAGTCTGATATCAATCAGGGACCCGGGTGGATGCCCCTGGCACGGGGGAGCAGGCGGTTTCGACTACCCAGTACCTAGGTACTGTTTGAAACGAAAATGATAGATTAAGTTCAACACATAGCCGAGTAGGTAAAAATAGTACCTGACTATAATGTTAAATGCACTGGCAAGGGAGGCAGACAGCGTTGTGCATGCGGGAAATGGTAAATATCATGAACAAGCATGCTGGACGTTTTGATAGCGAGGTTACTAGACTTGACATCCGCGCTAGTCCCGATCTGGCATCTTTCGGGAAAACATATTTCCAGGAGCTGCTGACATCACGTGTCATCTACGTCATCGGCTAGTTGACACGAGCCTCCTTGGCTCCAACTTCATCCCAAGAGCACGCGAGTTCATGAACGACACAATATACCGAAGGCTGGCCTGTCCTTGCGGCAATGGTCACTGCCGGAATTCTGCGCGCAAGATGGCGAGTGGCTTTGTCCATACTGCTGGGTACTGGAGCTTCTTATCACCTTTCGCCAGCAAGGGACACCCGGAACGAATCAGGCCGCAAGTTTGTTGCGTCCAAGGGGAACGATGACACCAATGGCATCCCGCACGGCATCCCGCAAGAATTGAAAGCGAAATCGAGGGTTTTGGATTCTGAATTCCCACGCCCGAAACAGTTACGATCCTTGGCACATTCTGATAAAGAGGCTAATCCGCCGGCTGACTCGCCTGTCGAAACAACCTTCGCAATCTCCATGGGATACATTTACTTCAAAGATTGGGGTTGTGAAGGACTCATTTGGCTCCCTTGATTGGGCAGACTTGATAAGCCAATATCTAGTTCCATCATGGACCGCCCTGCTTCCCGAAACTCTACAGACCCTCCAGCGAGAATTGTCAATGGCCAAAGGTTCGCTGGCAGATGACATCTGGTCAGAGGCGCACGATGCTGAATTGAATCCTGAAATAACACACGAGGCTCGGGTTCGGATTGGCGATGACCTATGCCGTGAAGAGCGATATTTCCAATGGAGACGTCGTCAAGCCATCGTCAGAGGTCTGGCTGCCTATCTGGGCTTAAGGGAGGAGGATATACATCCTGATGATGTACCGGTGATTGCATTGTGCAGCTCTGGGGGTGACTTACGTGCGCTTGTTGCTGGTGCTGGCTCTTATCTCGCAACGAAGCAGGCCGGCCTCTGGGACTGTGTCATGTACAGCGCCGGTGTAAGTGGTACTTGCTGGCTGCAGACACTGTATCATTCCTCAATTGGGGGACAGGATTTTGCAAAAGTCATAGAACATTTGAAGTCAAGGCTCGGAATTCATATTGCCTTCCCGCCAGACGTACTTCAACAACTGACCGCTGCTCCCACGAATAAATATCTCTTGAGGGGTTTAGTAGAGAAACTAAGAGGCAATTCCGATTCCGACTTTGGCTTGGTTGACATATACGGCCTCCTTTTAACTGCAAGGCTTCTAGTTCCGTCCCAGCCTTTGAACCTACGCGATCGCGATCTTAAACTATCAAATCAGAGAACATACATCGACAATGGTTCCAACCCCTTACCGATCTATACTGCCGTTCGTCATGAAATACCACCCGAGGACAACATCGAGCCCGACGCCTCTATGGAGATCATATCTGGGGAACATGAAAGGAAACAAAAGCACGAGACATGGTTCGAGTGGTTCGAGTTTACCCCATACGAGTTTTTCTGTGAGGAATTCGCCGCAGGGATCCCAATGTGGGCGTTAGGGAGAAGATTTTTTGGCGGCAGCGATGTATCTACTTCGGGAGATTACTCTGCCCCAGAGTTGCGCATCTCAGTGCTTATGGGGATCTGGGGCAGCGCATTCTGTGCCACGCTAGCCCATTACTATAAGGAAATGAGGCCAGTCTTAAGAGGACTTGCAGGGTTTGGTGGCATCGATTCGATTCTCGAAGGGAAGAGTGACGATCTTATCCGGGTTCACCCATTCGATCCAGCAACCGTACCCAACTTTGTGCTTGGATTAAAGGATAAACTACCACCAACGTGCCCTGAGTCTGTTTTCACTGAGCCGGAAATCCGTCTGATGGATGCTGGAATGAGCAACAATCTGCCGATTTATCCATTGCTGCGACCTGGCCGCCATGTCGATATGATTGTTGTGTTTGATGCATCGGCCGATATTAAAGAAGAAAATTGGCTTTCCGTTGTTGAAGGATATGCTCGGCAGAGAGGTATCAAAGGCTGGCCGATTGGATCTGGCTGGCCCAAACCTGAGACCACGCCTGAAGAAACTGCTGGGGCCCTTAAGGAGGCCGCAAGTAGTACGCAGGAGGAGTCATATCGAAACGTTTCTATTGCTCAAGAACAAAGCCAGGAGGCGGATCAAGCGACTCATAGCACGGATGAGCATCATAGAAACAGCAATGCGAGCAAATCCCAAGAATATACAAAGACTAGCGAAGATTCGGACGCGACTGAATTGACATATTGCAACATTTGGCTTGGTACGACTCAAGAGCAGGTTTCCACGGACGAACCCCCGCCGTCTAAGAGGCTATTCCATTCGCCTTCACCAGATGATGATTCCGAAGCCGATTTTCGCCTGATGAACCCAAATGCCGGCATCGCCGTCGCATACTTCCCTCTTTTGCCGAATCCTAATGCACCATTGATTACACCAGGCCAGTCTTCTCAATCTTGGATAGCTCCAGGCGACACAAAAGGGAACCCAAACAACCCTCCAGTATCAGACAAACCGGGCCCGATAGATCCTTCCCGGGATGACTTTATGAGTACGTGGAATTTTGTATATACGCCGGAACAAGTCGAAGGTGTGGTTGGGCTGGCCAAGGCGAATTTCGCTGAAGGCGAGGAGCAGGTGAAACGGGTAGTCCGGGGTATTTACGAAAGGAAGCGGAGAGCGAGGCTGGAGAGAGCATGGGAAGGGGAGAAAGAAGGACTTCGCATATTTTCCTAGCTTGTGGTTCCTGTACACAGTTATCCAGCGCACGAAACCGATTTGTTTCCAACATGGTGAGGAGCAGCATCGATGAATATTCAGGGGTGCTTTCAGGAACCGACTATATATCAATGCTTACTATGGAAGAGAGCAATGACTATAGAGTAGTTACCGATCCAATTTAAATAAAAATTCAGTATTAATAGGCCAGACCCAAAATAGCCAAGCTATGAGGAATAAATACTGCGTCGTCCCCCCTATCTCTAGGAAGGGACCCTGGATGATGACTAAGCAATCTGGAAATTCTGAAGTTCTCCGCGTCGCAACAGAACAAACCATCCATAAACTCACATTGTCAATTGCCAGTCACGCACCACAAATATGTCCTCCAAAAGCATTGTGGCTGATGGCCTATGGCGCTGCCTCTGTCCATCCTACCAGCGGGCTTGGCCTAGGCGAACTCAGCTCTCATGGCCGCTCAAGCAACCCGCGAACAGCACCCGCTCCGCCGTCCGCTCGCTATCCACAGCCACCACCACTTCACCGTCAATTGAACTGTTACTAGATGGACGGTCCAACGAACTAGACCCGGCCCCAGAGCCGGAGAGAAAAGCGCCCAAAAAGCCCTTGGGTCGTCCAGCCGAATTTCGGACGACAGGGTTTTGGAAGCACCTGAGAATGCCTAAGAGCCGCAAGGGACTAGGTTTGCTCAGCGAAGCCGCGGTGGACCAGATGATTCGGGAGTCAGACGAAAACGCGCCGAACTTCAAAGAAACCTTTGTATGGTTGCGAGAACTGGTGTGGTGGCGGGCGAGAGAGCCGAAGCAGTGGCATTATCGGGCGTTGATCGCGGCGAATGCGGATGCAAATTTCGGCAGCCCGGTTAATGTCAGGAAATTACTGGAGGAGATGGAGGAGAATAGTATTCCGCTTGATTCGGCCACGTTGCATGCGACGTTGAAGGTGAGTTGTGTTTTTCTATGATGCTACGATAGTTTGCTGATGGGTGGATTTATTTTTCAGGCACTTGCGATACACCCCGATTATCTGCTGCGCCAGGAGATCCTTCACACTCTGCGAGATCGCTGGCTGCCCCTGTCACAAGAGGGGTGGCATAATGTTGTAACCGGGCTCATTCGGGAGGGCCAGCTGGAGATGGCAATGGACCATATCTCCCGCATGGAAACTCAGAATATCCCCGTTAACGATTGGCTATATAGCCTGCTTATATACAACCTATGCGACGCCGGAGAATTTGACGCTGTTCTAGAAATTATGCAGAAGCGGGTCGCAGGCGGTCATGAGCTATCCCCAATCTTGTGCTCTCAGGTCTTCAACGCAGCTAGTGAAGCGTTCCATGAGAACATCGTTACATACGTGTGGAAGAGACTAGTGAAAACGGGGCTTCTCAACCCATCCTATGGCGTTTGCACAAATATCCTTAGGATGACAACGCGGACTGGTAATTCGGAGCTGGCCCTTGAGGTCTTCAAGGTCCTCGAAGAACGAAACGGTAATGTCCTGTTGGAGGATTACAACTGTCTCATCGACACCTTCGTTGCGGCCGGGGACGTCGAATCGGCATTACGCGTCCTATGCACTGCACAAAAGGCCACCTTCCAACTCGATGAGACCGCTACTCGCTCCCTCTTCGCCCACCTAGTCCAAAAACAAACGGCCGTCCCAAGAAAGCTATGGGCTCTCCTCCGAAGATTAAAATCAGAAGAGCAGTTGGAGATCCCCCTGGTGGCCGCGAACGTCGTCGTCGAATTAGCTACATACAAGCAATCTATGACCGTCGCCATGGAAATCTACAACGACATGAAGAACATCTGCCCTCAGGGTCCATCGGTAATCACATTCAACCACTTAATCGCCGGCTGCCGCACGACGCGTGCCTACGACCTTGCCAAATTCTACGTGCAGGAAATGATCATGCTAGATGTCTTCCCAAATCGCATGACATACGACCATCTAATCTTGTTGTGTGTGGATGCGGAGCGATTCCATGAGGCGCACCAGTATCTAGTGGAGATGGCGCGGAGCGGGTTTGCGCTGAGAGAGGCATCAAAGACGAAGATTAGTGCGGCGTGCCGTTACTCCGAGGATCCAGACGCGAGGGCTTTGGCGTTCGATGCGGGAGTTAGAAAGCCGATTGCTAGGGGGCCTATTTCTTATTACCCTGTTTAGTCAGGCTGCCCTCTGGCGAGAGAGGGATATGGGTTTCTCTCTCTTTTGTATGTTATCAATTGGATGCACCTGTAGAATAATTTCTAGTATATTTCCAAAGATCTTGATCGTTGTGTGTACACTATCACTCTACACAGACAAAGAATAATATTATTTTCATTACTCTCCTTTTGGGGCGCTGATTTGCCATCTTGTTTTGGGGAATTATATTATCTTGGAACACCCACTAGATCTGGCAGGTCATGCTAATATTGCTTCATATGTACACGAAAAGACATCGTTAATATAGTCAACACTGACAATTATGAACTCTTGATTCTAGGTTTACATTAGCAGCTTATTATTACTGTGTTCGCAATATGAATGACCAACTTAGACTTGAGTGATGTGACTGGAGTTATTATGGCTTATTGTTCCCCACGCAAAGGGGAGGTATTAATGCAGCACCAGAGTTAATAGATTTATTAATCAATGCACGCTAGGCCAGCTGGCCCATCTGATCAGACCTATCCCTCTCCCCTAATTCTTTTCCCGGAGATTACGCAAGTGTTTTTGGATGTAACTACGTGATGCTGCCCCGCCGTACAAGTCCATCCCTCCACCACCAATTGATCTGGAAACAACTACCATGTAGAGAAAATGGCGCGTTACATTTAAGAGACGGGGGAAAAGCGTCGTAAGACATCCACGTAAAAGACACCTTTTTATATTTATAGATACACAAGTTCTTTTTATACTCCTGTTTCCCCACACTCGGCATGCCGAACCTGAGTGCGATGACATCATCCCGCCTGTAGTTAATTCGTACTCCCAACACGGCCAAGCCCACGCGCTGACGACGCGCGATCTCCTCCAACCAGGCAGCCGTTTTATACTTACTGTTATATTCCGATAGCGATGTTCCTGTGGAGGTGGAATTGTGCATTTTACGGTGTAGTGAACTGGGGCTGAACATCGTTATCAGGGCTTTGCTTGAGCTTTTATCATGGTGCGTGGATTGCGTTGTTGGTGGGTGGTCAATTGATATTGCCAGTGATTAACCACCCTTACCACCATTGAACTGGGATTATCTCCTCTTGACACTATACCTGGTATGTATATGATATACTGACCATGAGCTGGCGTCAATCCTCCGCCAAATAATCGCCGGACCCCGACTGTGGTACCCCGAGGCCGGCCTCGATTTGTGTTATGTTACAGACGAAAGTAAGTAAGCTACCTATGCCCCTTCAAAGCCCCCAGCCACCCTCCTCGTAGACAAACGGACTCCCCAGTAAACATACCCAATCAATTAGCCTCTTCATATTCCCTAGCTAACAATCCAAGTCATCGCCACCTCCGGCCCCGCATCCACCTACCCACGCCGCGCCTACCGCAACCCAACCTCCTCCCTCGTCCGCTTCCTCGACCAAAAACATGGCTCCAACTGGTCAATCTGGGAATTCCGCGCCGAAGGCACCGGCTACCCAGACTCAGAGGTCTACGGACGTATCCACCACTTCCCATTTCCAGACCACCACCCGCCGCCCTTCGCGCTCATCCCGCGCATAATGGCCAGCATGCGCAATTGGCTGAGTAGCGAAGAGGGAGAGGGAGAGGGAGAGGGGCAGGGACAGGGAAAGGTAGTTGTTGTGCATTGCAAGGCGGGCAAGGGGCGGAGTGGGACGGTGGCGTGTAGCTTTTTGGTTAGTGAGCGGGGGTGGAAGAGGGAGGATGCGTTGAGGCAGTATACGGAGCGCAGGATGCGGGTGGGGTTTGGGGAAGGGGTGAAGATTGCTAGTCAGGTGAGATGGGTGGGATATGTGGATCGGTGGACGAATGGGTTGGGAAAGGTGTATATGGAGCGGCCGGTGGAGGTTTTGGAGGTGCATATTTGGGGATTGAGGGATGGGGTGGAGGTCGATGTGGAGGGGTTTGTGGAGGAGGGGAGGCGGATTAAGTGCTTTCATCGGTTTCATCGGAGGGAGAGGATAGTTGTTGGTGAGGGGGGTGAGGATGAAGATGGAAATGGAAATGGCCGGGATAAGGGAAGGGATCTATCCGACACAGAAGACTTGCCAGCTCCTCTGCCTTCAGATACAACTACACCTGCAACATCCCCCCCGCCCTTCCAGCCCGTCAGCACCCCCAAGCCCTGGAGCAAGCTTGTCCAAAGCCTCGCTTCCGACTCCGCCGATGTCGAAACTGCAATCCCAGCAGTAATGCTCCGCCCGAAGGAAAAAGTCATCCTCCCTAGCTCCGATGTAAACATTAGCATTGACCGCCGCGCCATGTCCGGATACACAGGCTGGACAATGATAACCTCCGTCGCGCACATCTGGTTCAACGCATACTTTGAAGGCGGTAATACGTACGATTCCGGCATATTCGAAGCGGAGTGGGATGAGTTTGATGGAATTAAGGGGACGAGGAATAAAGGGATTCGGGCCCTTGATCGGATGAAGGTTGTTTGGCGGTATGCGGAACCTGGGAAAGAAGGGCAAGCAGAGGGAATGCCGTCGGGAGGGAAACTCATTCCGGAGCCTGCGCCGGGAGAACCAGTGCCAGAAAGTCAGGCTGCAGACTGGAGCGGTCGTGCGCAGGCGGAGGAAGAAGGGATTGATCCACATGTTTCGAATGAGGAGCGGATGGGAAAGCCATGTTCCGCAGGGGCTGAGCTTGACGCCCGGGAAGAAACTGGTAAAGATGGTGGCAATATTTTTGCGGACGGAGCCCAAGAAGTTGATGCAAAGTCAGACATGCCCAAAACTGGTGATACCCAGACCGCAAAGCCGTGATTATACGGCGACTGGGAGGGGGACATTGATCGAATATGGCTCGATAAACGAAGCCTGTATACCTAGTCACATTATACAACTGGGGAATTATCAACGACGTTTATGACGTTAGGAATCTATTCCTTTAACCACATCATCATATGCAAACAATCATAATCTCATCAATCCCAGCCATTCCAACAACACCGAGTCATTTCATTCCTAGTATAACCATGCATAGCATACAGTGAGTGCTTCGTAAGAAAAAAAGAAAAAAGAAATGAAAAGAAAAGAGAAAGGTCAATAAAGGAACTGTAACGAACGCGCACACACAACCTATCCACGCCGGGTATCAAATGCAGTCAGAGAAAAGGGCCTCAGTTGCCTCCCCTGCCTCGACCCCGTCCCCGACCACCACGCCCTCCGCCTCGTCCACGATCTCCTCTTCCACCATCGCGGTGTTGCTGACCTCCCCGTCCACGATTCGAGGGCTGGTTCTGCTGTTGGTCCTTCGCTAGATCGACAACTTCTTCGGGGACTCTTAAGTATTTGATCTGAAAAGGAAGGGTTATTGGTTAGCAAATATGGACTCCCTAGAAGCAGGCCGCAGAACAGACTGGCAAGGGGATGTTCAAAAAATCAAAACCCGGAAACGTACATTGTTGCCTCTCACGTATACTTCTGGTAGTCTGAAAAACCGGTCTCCTTCAGGCGTGGTCTGGACGACTTCTCTGAGAATCAAATTCATCCAGTTGTCGCAATTGACAAGGTGGCCGTTGAGGGTTTCGCCATTTTTCAGCTCGACGAGCATGGGATGGCCTTGAGCCGCGGTGAGTAAGCCTAGAGGGAGCTATATACAGGGGAAGAGACGGGTTAGCAGGCATATATAAGAACGATATTGGGGAGAGAGGGGCGGGTTGCGGCCTGTGACGAGGTTGAAGTTTGGGGTTTCCGGGGGGCATACCATGACGAAGAGTGCAGTGTTTCCTATCGACGCATATGTAGATGCTGTTTCAACAAGGAGAATTCAGAAACAGAGCCGGCGCATCGGCTTGTTGTTGTGGAATATCTTGGACTGCTGGTTGTCGCAATCCGAAAGCGGCAAGCTTCTGGCCGAAGAGCTAGCTGGAGAATAGTTAATCCGGGCTGACTAAGTCCGAGCCGTTCGGCATATTAGTCATCAGTCGGCCCGGACCGTCCGATAGTCCGAGCCAATCACGGGCCGGATACGAGGACGTCGAGGCTGAGCCACAGATGTCGACGAGGGACCTTCAACCTCATCGTCGTCGACACGCAGACCATTGAGCTATTTGGATACCTGAGTCTGGCTCTTTGCCTAGAGGCGCACGCAGAAAACATTCTTTGTAGTCAAGCCTGCTCTCCACAATGGTCGACTGAGCCAGCGGCTGTCCAACATGCGCCCTGCTGCCGTGTTACTTCTCTGGTCCTCCACTATCGCTTTCTCCCGCGTCATTCCTCGCAGAGCTGACCGTACAGCCTCCCCTTTGCCGGTGGAAACATGGAGAGGTTAGATCTCTTGCTCTCTATGCTGGCTCTAGCTAAGCTAATTTGTATACAGACGAAAATAACGTTTCCGCAAAGTTCGTGTCAGTATGCGACGGCTGCTTTGACGGAAACGATTCTAGCTTCGTACGTAGCTCTACTGATCGATTCTCGAGCCTGCTTTTTATTCTCCGTATTGATTTGGCCGCCAGATCTTCGAACTGAGCATCTCCACCACCGACGCCGTCTGCGGGGAACCCGATATCGTTCTAAATGATAAAAAGCTAGATCTAGAGTGGGATGGGACCAGTGGAATTGGATCCGGCATCTTCCCCGCGGACCTGACAAATGGAACGCAAAAACATGAATTGGTGCTCAATTACGAGAGCCTTTGCATTACTAGTCCCGAGGACTCCATAGAGGAATATACTGCTCAAATTCTTACTGTTACTTTTCACCCCTCCAACCAAAGCACTGACCACGGAGAATCTGGATTCGCGGTTTCGTTTAATTCGGCTGGGACACCTCAGATATTCCGCCTGGTGGCATCTCCGGTCGAAATTTCAGATGAGGATGGGTTTGATTCCTGGATAGACCCGACCGGCTCTCCCATTTCGTCTGGATCTATAGGCGTTCCTGAAAAGACCTTGAATAATGATGGCCTGGAAGCTGATCTCAAAAGGCTAAATGCTTTGAAGCTGGAGGCCCATGAGCTGCAAGAGGAGATCCGACAGCGCCTACTCCGTGACTGTAGCTCTATTACCTCGAAGCTGAAGCAGTGCGACAGCCTGAAATGTTTCATAACTGCTTCCATCAAGATTGTCCCAGATATCTTCCGCGTGATACGGTACCGATTTGGGCCCCTCCCTTCCTCCCTCTCCGACAACCCATGCCGGCCGTCGCCCCGCGTAGCCCATGGAAACACCAGACCACGCCCGGAGAAGAACTCAACAATATTCGACCTCAAACCAAATGATATCGCATCCACCACTTCTCAAGACACCCCCGAACTATCCCCCCCACTATCCAACTCCCCCATCCTCACCAATCCAACCCTCCGCTCCCCCACAAAGCTCTTCGTCAAAGACCTAGCCATAATCCTCCTAGTAGCCGCCACCCTCTTCCTCATAGCCCGCCAATGCCGCAACTCCCCCTCCTGCCGCCGGCGCCGCGTCGACCTAGCAGCCAGACGCGAGGAGCGCCGCACGCGCACAGCCTACCGAAACGCAGCCCGCCGCTACCGCTGGCGCCAGTGGTGGAATACCCAACTCGGCATCCCCACCCCTAGCAATAACCCCCACGACGCCGACGCCCAGAACCGCCTCACAAGAGTCGACGAGGAAGAACAGGCCCAGCACCGGCACCCAAACTCAAACCCACAAGCACCAGACGAAGGCCCGATCCAAGCTGAGATTCTCGGATTCCGCCGTGTGCTCGAGTTTGTCGGCGAGCTGGTTCGTCCCGACGATGATAACCAGCGCAGCAGTAGTAATAGTCGCCGGCAGATCTCGCAGCTGCCTCCTGGAGGGGGCCGGTCATCGACGCCTGCGCCATCGTCGACTGCGCCGTTGACGACTATTGGCTCGCCGCGGACGAGCACTGTGCTTAGTTATGAGACGGATTCGTCGGTTACGTTGGATAGTCTTGATCCTGAGACGGCGACGATGATTAGTTCTTAGGTTTTGTGGGTTTCTTTTTTTGTTTGGGTATTAATTGGAGGCGGGATAGGGGAGTCTTTTTTTTTTCTTTTTTCCATCTGTTGTGAGTTAGTGAGATACGCCATCACGTAATTATTCCCTTTACAGTCTATTTCTTTCTTTCGGAAATTTTTCTCTTTATATCTATCTACGACGGAGTTGTGGTCGGGCTTACCCATCTCCCAACGAACGTGGGCTTTTGTCTTGCCTGTTGTCTTCCAACGGCCAATCTGGGCTTAATCTTCCTTAGTTGGTTGGATACAGTAGCTGGATTTTCATTTGTTGGATATGGGGTGGTGTTTGTTTTCGTATACATTATACATGTATTTATTTGAGGATACCTGGGAGGCGGTTTAATTGATGGATATATACGAGAAGGGAAAAGGGTTGTGACTGAGGTATGTTAGTTAGATATTATTCTGCCTAGCTAGCTGCCTGCCTGCCCACCTACAAAAAGCTGGTCGAATGGTTTGAATTTTTACAGCCATAAGCGGGAAATGGTTAAGAAATCTGACCATGCACAACTCCTGTCTGGAGGGGGGGAAAGGGGGCAGCCCCATTCCGAGAAACCAATTAAACTCATCAGCGCACAAGAGGCCGTTGAAACCCAGATGAAGTAAAAGGAGAACAAAACACATCCATAATAGGGCACGGAATAGAAAGATCATATGGAAACATTACTACTTAAGTCTTCATTTTCTTCGACGCCGAGTCCTCCCCATTGGCATTGGCATTGGCATTCCCATTCCCATTCCCGGCTGCCACCTCCTTGGCCCCCTCGCCATCCTCTTCATCCTCATCCTCATCCTCAAGGACCGTGAATTTTCTCTTCCCCCGCTCCTTTGACGGGCCCTCATCGCCATTCTTCCCCGTCTCCCCACCATCTTCCACTCCCCCCTCCTCTTCCTCTTCTTCCTCTTCCTCCTCCTCCTCCACCTTCCCCTCAAACGCCTCCAATAACTTCGCATACCCCTCCTCAACATTCTGCAACGTCTCGTCCAGCTTCTGATACCGATCCTCGCGGTCCAGCTGTATCAACAGGTCGCGATGATGCTTATACAGCCGCTGCTTCACCAACATCCGCCACCAGTAGTAGCGGCGATCGTGCTCGTTAGGCGCGCGGAATTTCTGCATCAGTATGCGCATTGTATTCGAGTTTGCCCCGCGGTGGTCAGTGGGGATCTGGGAGAGGAGATACATCTCGACTATGTGGGCGAACTGGACAGGGGCGATTTTGAATTGTGCGCGGAGAGCGCGGAGGGTTTGTGTTGGGATGAGTTTGCCTGTGGGCATGAGGCGGGGTCGGCGACGGGTTTGGTCGGGGGTGTAGGGGTTTGCGTTGATGGCGATGTTTTGGGCTGCGAATTGCGGAGCGAGGGTTTGGTAGTCGTTTTTGTCACGGAGGTAATCGAAGGACTCGTTGGGGTCTTCAACGGTTAGTTCGTGCAGGGTTGGGTCCTTTATGCATGCGGATTGGATGGTATGGTAGAGCTGGCTGCCGTGGCCGGATTGTTGGTGGGGCTGGAGAATGAGGAATTGGGAGATGCGTAGGCGGCCGGGGATTTCAGAGACGGAGACTTCGTGGGCGTAGGGGAAGGGGCCGTTGGAGGTTTGCGGTTGTTTAGTACTGTCTTGGAGGTAGAAGTACCATCGGTATGTGGTTGCGTAGCCGACGAAGGAGTAGGATGAGGCGGTTGGGATGAGGGGTTCTATCTTCTCGTATCTAGATTGTATTAGATAGGATTGAATTGGTGTCGAGTGGCGGGTGCTTACACAAAATATACCGTCCATCTTTGAAGAGTCCATTCGAAGTCATCTGTCGTAATTGGAGTTCCGCCTTCAACGAAGAAGGATACGAATATTTGGATGCGATCGAGAATAGCTCGGACTTCAGGATCCACTAGGGAACCGGCCCATATCTCGTAATTCCTTCCTTTGGTCGTGTAGCTATGAACCAAGCTTCCGGGCGGCGTGAAGTCCTTTGCAGACTCATCCTTGAGAACCGATCCCTCGAATTCTTGTAGCGTTGCGAAGGATTCTAGAAGGGGAGACATGTCAGCCAATACACCAAGCTGTATAGGTTGCAAGAAGGTTATACCTTCAGGTAGCCAGGGGCGCAGTGTTTTTAGCAAATCGACCGGAGCAACGTCTGCGACGGTTTTGAACTTCTTATCGTACGAGATCTGCACATTCGATCGGAGGTTATGCGCAGCAAAGCGCAGCCGAATGGACAAATCCTGGTAGCCGAATATTGTCTCTTCCTCGCCAAAGATAGGATATGTGAATTCCGGTTGGAAGGTCGATATATTTTCCAGCTTATCCGCGCCGGGTTGGACTATGGATATTTGAACGGCGTCGTTCGCATTGCACGTCCCTGCATCGCGCCGGAGCTGCCTGTTAGCTGGAACTGTTTTGGCTTCAAGGCGAAGCTGAGAGGAGAGTGAAAGGCTGGCTTACACGAAGATTGGTTCTCCATTTTCGCCCAGTATGCGCGCTCAAGAACTGGCGGCTGCTCGGGGCTGTGTTTCGGAAGCGACAAAAGCTGGCTGATGGCGGCGTGGTGTGAATTAAATAAATTAAATTGGCAGAAGAAACGCGTTTGTTTCGCGTCGAGATGCGGCGACGTTCCGAATTGCCTGTTTGGGCGGCCACGTGACCCAGCTCTCCGCATGGGCGCCAGAGGTTGATATTCAATTTGAACTTATTCTAATTCCATTCTTCTATGGCTTTTCTTCATTCACTTCAACCAACCTTTCCCTGTAAAAGAAGACCAGTACTCCGTCTTGTGGCTTGGTTGTTGCCAGCCCACATCAATGCAGAAAAGAGAGCTTCTGGAGAATAATGATCCTCTTTCAGAGATGCATTTCAGAAACCAACCGCCATTTTCGATATTCGGGCCAGCTTCAAACAACGCAAACCAAAGCCTCCTGCCTCGTCCATTCATCAGCCCATTAATGATATGACTGGTTTCCTTGGTCTTGAATATTCAAACGCAAAACCGGAATACGTGTGAAATATTCCTAATACAGCCCTTTAATGCCATCTCTGATGTCTCCTCCATTCTGAGTAATTACATGGGCTGCCTTTCTGCTTTGTCGACTTTGAAGCTACACGGGAATGAGGTCATACATGTGTCTTGTAATGATGGAGAATTATGACTCCTTTTATTTATTCTCAACTTCACCTAGAATCACATAGGGGTAACATAAATATATACTCCTGAACACACAAGTGCAGGTTGGGATGACTGGAGACAGCTTGGTAGAATGGCAGCAGACTAGAAAACAGATCAATTGGATCGGAGGTAGGGACATTTTTAATAATAGTTGTTCACTGGTCAAACTTTGGAGGTTTAGATAGCGAGCATAAAAAACATAAAAAACATTAAAGGGTGGAATTGCGCAGTTGGCACTGCGGTTGCCCGTATAAAAAGGTGCCGTCGCTGGATGGAGAGGACAACTCCATCTCAAGAAATTAATTTAATTGATTACGACACGCCTCGATCTATATCTATTCCCTAGCCAACCCATCCCACCGTCTCCTGCGCTGGGATACAACGTCGCCACACTTACACCCCTCCTCCCACCAAATGCCCAAACTCACGTCCGATCTGTAAATCTCGGGCACACGGCGGAGACCGAACTCCCCCCTTGCGGCCGCAATTCCACCCACGCTTCGATTTTGGCTGTCGTCGGGATGGATAGAGGCTACTGATATCTGCAATTGGCCCATCACACAATATACCCATCATTCGCCATGGACGGGCTCTTTACCCTGCTCAGCCTGAGCTTGGTGATGGCGATTGTGTAAGGCCCGCCCTGCCCGTCCCTTTTGCTGTCTAATTCTACTTCTAACCCCTGCTCGTCTTGATATATATAGCTCTTTCGTCGTCGGCTCACTGCCCCTTTCCTTCTCACTGTCCTCCTCACAACTCCGCTTAATTTCCGCCCTTGGAATGGGCGTCCTGGTCGGCACATCTTTGATCGTAATAATCCCCGAAGGAGTGGAGACCCTCTACAGTTCGACGGCCGTGTCGCATACACATACAAAGAGAGACGTTGCCGGACACAGGATTCTCGACGCGAGGTGGCAGCCCCCGTCTGTGGCCACGCTTTGGCGTAGGGATGAGTCCGAGGTAGATCCAGACAAGGGCTCAAGCGACACTGGGGAGGGCGGGAGATTATACGTGCCAGATGATGAACCCAGGAGACAAGAAGAGGAAGAGGAGCAGACCGAACAGCCCCAGGAAAGCCATGAGAGCTCACCCCACGCTTGGATTGGAGTCGCACTCATCAGCGGGTTTATTCTGATGTACCTGGTCGATACGCTCCCAGCATTTGCGGCCTCCTCCGCAAAGCAGCAACGGGGCCCATACCATATATCATTGGATAATTTAGGTTCGGGACTTGGCCGAGCAGCATCTCCAGCGCGCGGAGGAGGCCTTTTAGATGCCGGCGGCAGCTCCAGACAAGGCCAAAGCTTCGCGACGACAACCGGCCTCGTGATCCATGCCGCGGCGGACGGGATTGCCCTGGGCGCATCGACGTCAAATTCGAGCCTCAGCTTTATTATATTCTTCGCCATCATGGTCCACAAGGCGCCGGCGGCCTTTGGTCTGACGAGTGTTTTACTGAAGCAGGGGTTATCTAACCGCGCTGCTCGCGGGCATCTGTTGGTATTCAGCTTGGCGGCGCCGGTTGGTGCGCTGTTTACTTGGATCATCGCGCATACCGTGATGGCTGGCCACGCTGGCGATGAATCAGCAACACGGTGGAGGACGGGGATGCTGCTGTTGTTTTCGGCAGGGACTTTCTTGTAAGTTTATACCGGACCGTGTCCAGCGTACAGAAATTTACAAGAGACTAACCCCTTTATTATCAGATACGTCGCAATGCACACAATGCAAGAAAATGGAACGGAACCGTCACGACGAGACGTGCACGCTAATGGATACGCAGAGGGTCGGGACGGGTCCCAAAGACCCCAAAAGTCCATGAGAGATTTGATCGCATCCGTCGTCGGCATGATAATACCCCTATTCTTGCAAATTGGACATGCTCATTGAGGAGCGACTTTGCGCTCCTTCGCGCCTTTTCCTGTGATTCCCCTCCTACCGTACTCGGCGCCCCCGTTGGCCTTAAAATGAGACGGGAGACGTTATCATTGATTAACAGAGGCGCGGATTTCAGTCCCTCATGCCTCAAACTACGCATCGATCAATGACTTATCAATTCCTTTGTCTCGGAACCATGTCATGTCGCCAGCAGCTCGTTACGCGTTTTAACGATAAGAGTTAGAATAGACCAAGAGCACTGGAAGAAGGGGATGGAATGTATGTATAGTAGATATACCCAACCACCGTCTGATCCGAGCGTTTGAATCATGCAGGCAAGATTTGATTTGATTTGGTTTGATTTGATTCGATAGTGAAGTACCCTACCTACCTACCCTTACTTATAGAGCATTACATATCTCACTCTCTCTCTTGTATTTTCCTTTTTCTCATCCCTGCGTGCTGGATTGGGTTAACTAAAACAGGAGTTTTTGGCTTTGCTTGCTTTCTTTTTTTCTTTCTCCCTCTTCCTTCTCATGCATATGCAACCACATGCTTTTTTTAATGTCCTTTTGGCTTTTTACACTGCGTGACCAGACACTGCACTGCTGACTTCTTGCTTTTGCATTTATCCATTTATTCATGTCTGTATGTATGATATTATATATATTACTTCTCCTCATTCTGATATTTTCAATCACATTTTTATCTTTGCTTTATTTATCATTGATACCAATGGTTTGTTTCTTATATGCTTTTTTTTTATCAAAGGTACTTTTCCTTTCACATCCTATTATAATGATAACAGTCCTGCATCTATTCAGTTAACTACTAACTTCAACTATCTCTTAACTTCTATCTTCTATAATTCTTCTAGAAGCACTACACTAGTTAATTAATACTATGTTATTAATGAATTAGCTCTATGTTACACAAGATGTATCTCCTATCCCTTAATTCAGAAACTATATAATTAACCCAATCAGGAACTTCTCTGAGATCAGAGGAAAGCTGGTATTTACATACCAGCCAGATAAGAGTTTAAAGAGGAGTGGAGCCAGGTCAGGTTTATTAGCAACCTTATATAAATACATACATGTATGTACATACATGTGCATTGTATCTGCTTTATCATGCAGCAGGTAGGGGTTACATGTACCTGTTAATAGTCATGGACGTTCTTCATTCCTGTGCTACATAAGTTACATGGAGGAATCGAATTGAGGTTTCCAAATGGGCTGGATGGCTACATACATACATATACCATTTCTGCTTTTTATCTGGATAGTTCATATAGTTTGTGCATATGTGGTATGGTGGAAGGTTGTGTTGAACTGGTGTTCATCATTAGAATATAGACAGCCAACTTCCCTTGGCTGTTTGTTGTCACTATGTGATCAAGCAAATAAAATCCCGAGGTGAGTTTAGGGAATGGAATAAATAAAGTAAAAAGATAAAAAGCATCAAGGAACTCTCGAGCCTTACTGGGCGTGGTAACCACTTTATTGCTGCTGACGTCTTGTATCCGGTTAATTGTAACCAACCCCCAATAACCCCATCGGCTGGCTTATCTACTTCAAACATCTCAGGAGTGAAAAGGCGAACCAATTCAACCGACTGCCCGTTAGTTACCCGCCACGCCTCAGCGGCAAAGGTTAGCGTTTGGGGATTTGCTTCGGAGATTTAGTTGGTCAGGAGTGGTGTAACTTTGTAACTCGACAGTTAGTTAACTAACCATGGCTGCAGGATCTTCTATTTTCTTTTCTTTTTTCTTTCTTTCCTTCCTTTCCATTACATAGTTACGTAGATTCTGGAGAAGCTCCGTTCTGCAAGAGGGGTTATCTTCGCCCCGTACGTGCGTAAATACGGAGTAGACAGGCTAAAATCTGATACCGCCGCCGCCCCTTGCGGTTCCGCGAGTTCGAGGGATTGGGCGTTTCAACGGGGGTTGGCTAAATAACCAACCTGTCTGTGTCCTGACCGCCCCCGGGTTGGGGACTGTATGCAACAGGCAGTACCTTGGACGGGATGGCAATGCTGTTGGGAAGCCTGGGCGTGCCGCTCTGGTGGCTGATAGGGCGTCGGCGGCGGATGGGAGACCAGACACGGGGCTGGGGAGGACTGTAATAGGCTGGCTTGGCTGGTGGATGTATGAGCTGTCGACGTGTGTGTGCGTTCTGTCGAGATGTCTGGATAGTGATGCACTGCTCGCCCCCTATTTCGCGGCGTGGAAGGGGATATCTCGATTGATGATCGCAGGTTACTAATAGTCAGGGGCGGCGGAGAGAAATTTCTGCGGCAGGTACCAGGTACCTCGTCCGCCGCTGCTTTCTGGTGGCAGGCGAGGTACCTGGTACCCGCGGCTTGGCCAGCCACATCGGGCGACATCACTTGATGCGGCTCCTCGTCTCCAACCTCGTCCTCGCCGCCTCGACTTCTTCTTCTCTGCATCCTCGCCGTCCACATCGCCCTGCTGTGTCGCGGAATGCGTCTCTGCTGCTGGCTCTCCTGCTGCTGAGACAGAGCCCGCTGTCTGTCCTTTCGTTGCGTGTCTGGCTCACCCTGCCCTCCTCTCTCCGTCGTCTCTAAGCGCTCCCTCCCCGGCATTCAACCTCCTCCCTCCACCCCCTCCGTCTGCCACCGCCAATACATGAGGGAGCTTGAATCCCCAGTTCCCGGAGCTGGAGAGTCCAAGTCCTAGTAGTTTTCCGTATAACTCGCAAGATACCCTGATACTCGGTCTGTTCTCCCGTCTCCGCCATGGATCCCGCCTTTGGCACCCGCTACTCCTCCCGGCAAGCCTCGATGATAGACCCAGACGACGATAGTGACGACAACTCTCCCGCCATGGCTGCCCCCCACAAACACAGTCAGCGGAAGAGAATATCCGGCAGCGGTGCCGCGCCAAAACCCCTGCACACGCCTAGCAAATCCATCCCGCCCCTTCACAACCTCCACCCATCCGCCCCAGCCTCCCCGCCCACCCCGGCTCCCAGTCCCACGCCGCACCAACGAGCCCCCAGCTGGCATACCGCTGCTGAGGACGAGGAGACATTCCTGCGTGATGCTAGGCAACGCTTCAGCTTGTTGGGTCGCGACGAGAGCCAGCGGTTTCTGGCGGAGATTTTGAACATGTGTGATAGCCAGCAGCTCAGCTTTGCTTATCACCTCGTCAGTCCGAGACTAAAGAAGGACCCATTCAAGGTGCTGCCGCATGAGTTGTGTCTGAGGGTCAGTATTCCTTTTTCGTTACTTCCTTCTTATACTTTGTTTTTATTTTTTTGTCCCTTCCGGAAGAACGGGAGGATCAGTTCGGAGACTGACCATGGGACTTCCCCTTATCAGATTCTATCATTCATCGATAACGCCAAAACACTGGCCCGGGCGTCACAAGTCTCACGACGATGGCAGGAGGTTCTGGACGATGATATGACCTGGAAACTCCTGTGCGAGAACCATACCTACAGAAGCATGTATGAGGACACACGAGAGGCCGCTCAACCTTTCTCATTTACTCTTCCCCCTAATCCATACGATCCCCGCTCCTCACAGCGATCCTGGCAAAATGTCGACGACCCCATGGCCAGTAATACTAGTGTAAGCAGCACGCCAGTTACCTCCCGAACTCCCTCGTCGATAGGGCGTAATTCTCGTAAACGCCGAACACGAAACACTAGCTACAGAACACACTTCAAGCAGAGATATATGGTCGAAGCCGCCTGGCGGAAAGGCGGGCATGTCACGACCAAACACATCACGCCTGACCATGGCGTGGTAACCTGCTTACATTTGACTCCGAAATATATTGCTATTGCATTAGACAATGCAAAAATCCATATTTTTAATACAAACGGCGAGCATCAGAGGACATTACAGGGCCATATGATGGGCGTCTGGGCCATGGTTCCCTGGGACGATCTTCTTGTCAGCGGTGGATGTGACCGTGATGTCCGTGTCTGGAACATGTCAACTGGGTAAGTTTTGAATTTTTGCCTTTATATCGACAAGTGCGTTGTCTAATCGCAGCCTTCCACTATAGTGAATGCATCCATAAACTGCGCGGCCACACGTCAACCGTGCGATGTCTGAAAATGCTCAACGCGACAACTGCGATATCGGGATCTCGAGACACCACACTCCGGATATGGGACCTTGCCAAGGGCGTCTGCAAAAACGTCCTCGTCGGCCACCAGTCAAGTGTTAGATGCCTCGCAATCCACGGTGATATCGTCGTCTCCGGCAGCTACGATACTACAGCCAAGATCTGGAGTATATCCACTGGCAAGTGCTTGAAAACGCTTAGTGGCCACTTTAGCCAGATCTATGCCATCGCGTTCGACGGCAAGCGGATCGCCACAGGTAGTCTGGACACTAGCGTGCGCATCTGGGATCCCCAAACTGGCCAGTGCCATGCCATTTTACAGGGTCACACCTCGCTCGTCGGCCAATTGCAGATGCGCGGCGACACACTGGTCACCGGCGGCTCCGATGGGTCTGTTCGGGTGTGGTCTTTGCTAAACTATACGCCGATTCATCGCCTGGCTGCGCATGATAACAGCGTTACCAGTTTGCAGTTTGACGATAATCGGATCATCAGCGGCGGGAGTGACGGGCGTGTGAAGGTCTGGAATCTGAGAACGGGCCAGTTGGTAAGGGAGTTGAGCCAGCCGACTGAGGCTGTGTGGCGGGTTGCGTTTGAGGATGAGAAGGCGGTGATCATGGCGACCCGTGCGCAACGGACTATTATGGAGGTAAGTTCATATTTCATCAGTCAGTCCTTTAGCGTGGTGTGTTAATCAATCCCATCTGATAGGTGTGGTCATTCGCCCCGCCCGACGACGCGTTCGATTACCCCTCGGATTCAGACAGCCAGGACAGCATGGCTGAATCAAGCTATACACAGTTCGAAAGGAACCATGCTTCGGCCACTGAAGCCGGACCGCCCTCGTCTACACTCATATCGCCCACGACATCCTCGTTTACATCCCTGAATACCCGGGATTCGGATATGCAGGATGTTTTCATTGACTCGAGTACTGGTTCATAAGTAAGGCATGCGCGGATTAGATATGATGTAGATATGGTGAAACCGGGGGCGGGTGTCTCTGGCCGGCGAAGGAACGGTCCATCCCATGTCATCAATTACTAGATACATGCCTAGCTGCGTACCTACTTATGTATGTACCTAGACGAAACGCGGAAAAGCAGAAACAAAAGAAATAATACCGAATTCAAATCCAAATCCAAATTCCAATTCCAATTCAGAACTATCTACGATACAATCAATCAATATGCTTTTCCCATACATACATATATATACCCCCTTCCACCTTGTTCGTATATGTCAAACCGTCCAGTCCACCTCCCCCACCTAAACAGCCGCGACACGCACACACACACACACACACACACGGCACACCTATGTATCCTACATGTTTGTTAGTAAATCCACATCCCATCCATCCCCATCCACCCACCCATCCATTCGTTCTTTTTCATTTTGTGGGTGGATGGATGGATGGTGAGGTTCATTTACTTTACATAGCTAGTTAACCAGAAAGAAATCCATTCCATTTCACACTTGACAGTGAATGAATGACCTGAGCTAGATATATCCATCCCTATACATCAAGCACCTTACATACTACTAACCAGTTCCACCAAACTGTTCGTTCCTAACGATCTATAACAGTTATAAATCAATTGAGCGAGTGACTAGCTAGCTAGCTACATAGGTGGAGAGGTAAATGGGTGTGATGGGGGTATCTTACTGTGAGATTATGTTAGGGAGTTTCCCCCCCCCCCCCCCTTGGGCAAAACTACAAAGCAAGCGGAATAATAAAAGACAGTTAGGCAGGTATTTAGGCATGATGATGATGATATAACAATGATATAAAATGTATATATGTATGTACAAGAAGTGCCTGCCAAGTGCAGACAGAGAAAAGAGGGGGTTGAGGTTTTGGTTACACAACTCCCTGGATCAGTTTCATTCTTAGGCATAAGTTTTGAATCTCTTCAGCCGAGACTTGGGAAAATGGAGAACGAATTAACGAGTCATTTTCCAGTTCTTCACTGATCTAAAATGGTGGGTTGGCGTTGGTGAGGAGCATCTCGAAGAAGGCCTGGTGCCATTGTCCGGCTTCGGGGGAAGGTTGGAAGGCTATTTTGGTTAAGAATAGGGGGTTAGTTGAGAGTTTTCAAAATATAGATGGGGTTGCCGGTAGAAAGACTTGGATAGACGGGACTAGGCTGGATAACTCACCATCGGGGTATCCGCAGAACTCATCGAACCGATCAGCGGTGGTATCGGATGTTCCGTCACTCTCTCCACCAGGCTTGACCCAGACGAAGGCATCGACCAACGCCTCACCGGTCTCAGCAGTGGGACGGACACCGAAGCCAGCGCCGTCAACATTGCACCAGTGACCCCATTCCTCACGAATGCCCTGAACGGCGTTTCGCCCGGTATCGACGATGGCCTGGTTGGGCATGCCGGCGGTTTCGAGAGCCGCGCCGAAGAGGGTGACGAAGCGCTGCTCGTCCTGGCATTGGTTGTATTGCCCATCAGGGTCGTCCTCGAACTCGCCAGGAGTCAGGGAAAAGGCGTTCCAGCCGGAAACGTTGGTGGCGATACCACGAACTTGCGAGGGGGAACCGGCAGCCTTGAAGACAGAGGCGAGCTCCTCGGCACCAGGCGCTATTATGTCGAGTTAGCTTGGGAACTTTTTATAGCAAGGGAGATTCAGATCGTACTAAGGTTTTCATCCCATCCGAGCCATCCACCGTGTCCAGCATCAATGTACATCGCCACGTTGGGGAAGTTGAGTTGCTCAAGGGCGTAAGCAACACCCGCTCTGTATCCCTCTGCGGAGTCCTGGCAGCTTTGAAGGTCGATGTTTGTGACCAAGTTGGGAAGAGAATCGGGCTCGATAACGAGCGCGATGGCCGTGTTGGGGTTGGCAGCGATGATTTCGCGAATGGCTATATATGTGTTATAAGCATATCACGGACGCTATGAAGATCTTTGTATTACTCACGATCGATATATTCGGCCTTGTATACATCAAGGGCACCGACTGGCAGCTCTCCGTTGGAAGCCTTGGCAGCACAGTCACGTCCTGGGAGATCATAGATGACCAGACCGATGATCTCTTCGCAGGGGGTCTCCTTGATCAATCCATCCACGATTGGGATGACCTCTCGTTTATCAATCCACTTGAAAGTACCGACCTCGGCAACTGCCAGAGCTTTCTCCTTGAGGGCAGCATCGGTGATTGCCTCAGCGGCAGCCACAACCTCATCGCGGTAGAAGGAGTTGGCGAACAGCTTCCGATCAGTGAAAGGGTTGCCCTCGAGGGTCACTGGGGCATCACAGGCGGCACGCTTTTGAAGTTGAGGGGGAGCCGCGTAGACGTTGTGGACAGCGAAGGCTGCAAGGGCAGCACACGTGAGGGAGTACTTCATGGTGAAAGGAATAGATCGACAAAAAGAGTAGTGAATGTACAATTGAAGAATGAGTGCTTGGAGGTCAGGTCAAACGAGGGAGGTGCCGGCTCTTATATGGATAAATCTTCGAGCAGCGAAGGCAGGGATGTATAGTATTGTTCCCGGAGCCATTAGTGGATATCCAAACTCATAATCTGGATCTGGCAAAATCCATTTAGTACCAACTACGAACCACCCACTGGCACGCAGGAGGATGAAGGCCCGAAAACGGCGGAGCAGCAAATGTTTCAACCGACGAAGTTGAGATGCGGTTGCGCAACGGGAGGAGGAGCCGACGCTCCGTGGAGGACTGGGGATAGCTGATTGTAATTCCTGCAGATCTTTGAACCCAAGGGTCTAGCGGCAAGAAACGTCCAAGTGTTGTAAATTAGCCACATGAAATCTATCTCCACTACCCTGATAGTCTGCATGGAACAAACGAAAAGGTTCCATCAGGCACAGAAGCCTTTAGTGCTGTGGAGCCCCCCATGATGTGACAATGAATGGGGATACTCCGTCGAGCGGACTCCAATGAAGTTGCTCGTCCACTATCATGTGTGGGCCGGTATCACATCTGATCTGTCAAGGCGCGGGTAGAAAGTTAAGCTGCGGGGAGCAGTGCCCACAACCGGGTAATTCCTTGTAGGTAGAATCACCTGCAAAGACGGAACAGAGGAGAACAGGATTTGTTTCCAGATCCCATAACTAAGCACGAACAAATCATGATGAATATATGCGTTGTCTCTTCACCGCGTTAGACGTGGGTGCCACAGGTGTACCGTGTCTGAGCACGCAAGGCACCGGAACTCTTCATTCAAATTCGGCAACTTCACTGGATCGGGAACTCGGTACGGCCTCTCAACCAGCCCCGGCCCCGGGCCAAGGCATTTACCCCACATCAATTTTGGCAAATGTGACGTGATAGGTGGGGATCCTAGAAAAAGCGTTTCAAACAAAGTGACCAGAAGAAGATCGAAGACGAAGATGGCTAATCCGGGGTTTAGGGCCGGCAATGTTCTTCAGGGAGAGATCCCTGAAGACCTCTGATTCGTTTTTGCGGGGAGAAGAATTGAGCCGTGATGATTCCCCACTGTCCAGATTCTCGAAACGGCGGCCTTCTCAGTTCTTCACTAGGCGAAACCATTCGGCCCGCCGTTGACGGGGAGGAATCAGTCTCGAACCCCTTTCGGCATGACCAAAACCCATCGGGTGATTGTCAAGAGGACGAGGATCAAGGGGAGATGTGTCCCCGGGGAGTCGAGGGTGTGGCGGGTAATTATTCCCATGACAAGCCACCATTGATTTATCCTTGCAGCATTGTTTCTTGGGGGGGGGGTTCGCATATCCTGGTCCAGGCAAGGATTGGACAGACACATTACCCCAGGCCCCATAGAACAGCCTGGCTGGTGGAATCATGAGGAGTTGATGATGCCGAGATGAGGTTGACGTTGGAAGAAAGTTGGCGGGAGATGAACAAAACGGGATGGATGGCTCTGTGTCACATGACCAAGCCAACCTCCAAGAATCTGCTCCTAATGAGCCTCTTTGCAAGCAGAACCAATGTCGACAAGTTGTCGGAATCCAGAGCCGTAGATGAGTTAGATTAACTTAATATGCGCCTTGTTATCGGATTCCGCAATGTCGCCCCCAGCCACCCGTTTCTGGCTCCTTGCAACTCGCAAGCCTACTACCCATGCGAGAGAAGACCCGTAGAAGCCTGCATATTAAATGGAACCAGGGACGCCCCCTTTAGGATTAATTTAAGCACTGATCTCCATTGGGTTCTGTGCCGGAAGAGACAATGAAGCCGGTGCCGGGGAGTGATCTGTTAATTCTACTTCAGGGCTAGCATCTACGCAACATGTTAAATATCTCAGTGCGGAGGCCATTAGGGTTGGCTTATTTGGCTCAGCAATCTATTTATTTTATATTGTTGTGCTTCTAAGTTGCAATGAGAAAATTTAAGCAAGTATTTAACTAGACATTTCCATAGTGCGTCATCCCACCCATTACTGTTGGGGGGTTGGAGTCGATATGCCCTAGTACTATATAAGCACAGATGCTGTACTCCTCTTGCAAATTACTTACCCTAGGCATCCCATTTCAAACTCCATCCGGATGATGCCCAAGAATACCATTAGTAGCTTCAATCAAGCCACCACACATCTCGTCCTGGAGAGGGTCAAGTTGGAAGATCTCATGCTATTTTTCCCCTTTGGTCTTGGTGGAGTGACCCTTTCAGACCTACACAAGACGGTTGGGACTAATTAAATCAGTTGATGCTAATGTGGTAAGTTGGGATCACGCTTTTCCGTTGATCATATGTATGGGCTTTGGATGCCGGTCCCTACGAGCAAAGGAGAAAAAGCAACCTGGAAATGTGTCCCTGTTACTGGTGCAATAGTAAATAGCATGGTGAATGGATGGTATAGGGTGTACTAGAAGGCATGTAATTCATCTGCTCAGACTTGGGGGCGATGAATATGTTACTGACGGGCATCGAGAGCTGCAGGATATTAACAGTAAGTACTAAAATCCGTAAACAAACACCCTGCTCATCATTAGGATATACAGCTTCAGTACATAATGGCATACCTGGACCAGGAACGAAACGGAAACGTAGGATGGGTCGAGAGTATCAAGACAAAGGGGACAGCAACCACGTGGTCCTCGCGCTCCTCGTCCGTGAGCTTTGCATTGTTTTCTGTGGGAGATATTCTGGGGCACAATTGCCTTCGTCGAGTTTTGCGGGGGAAGTGGGGGGGAAACAAAGTGAGACCCACGGAAGAGTAGATCCTGATTTCTTCGCTTGGGATTGAATGAAGGACGAAGTAGAAAGTACAATTCGGCGAAACTGTAACGATGATTATACCGATGAGGCTGGTGCTGAGGATGAGGGTAGAGTCAATGACGTTTTTAGCTGTTCTGCTTCTCTGCCCATTGTGACGTGTCATACCAACCAACCCCTCCTTTTGCGTGTGTACGGTGAGTTACTGCACAGTAACTTTTTTGGCATATTACGCGCATAAGCTTAGTTTACAGACGCGGTATGACGGGTGATATAGGTGTCAATCACGCATCCCCGCCTATGGTTGGCGGGGCTTTCCTGGAATAAGCAGGGTATTAAGTACTCATCATTCTACTGTTAAGGTTGATGCATAGCAGGAATCAATTGTTTATTAGCATGACCGGAATACGGCGGAGACAATTGAAATATAGAAATGAACCTATAAACTAACTTGGATTCTGTCAAATAGGGCTCTCATGCTGCCCCACGTTGTCGACAATCTGTAACCGGGAGACTCTCCCAGGACGCCTCTTTTTTGAATTTCTCAATGTGCCCGGGGACGATTGATACTGACCTTTTCAATCCAACAGCTTTCCTAACAAATAAGTAGTTAGAATCTTCGGGTCTAGACAATAATGGAGCTGCTAATAGCAGCTGGTGGATACTATATTTGCGAGATTTCGGGTTGGTTCCCTCCACGCCAAGGAAGCAATCAGCGGGGAGGAAAGTCGTTGAACGAAAATTAGAGATTTTTATCTCAAAACTCACGAATACGGTGACCCGGGACATACGGGACCTGAGCGCCTGCAGCCTGCCGGTGAAATATCCACCGAGAGTGTATGGATGAGCGGAACGGAAGTCTGGGATGGGTTCCCTGAGCGAAGGTCCCGGCCAATCTGACTGGCTGGGGGAAGATTGAATCTTTGACGGACATCCCCATCACATGCAGGATGCAGCTGAACAATAAGCTTGTCCTTCGCGGAGTCTCGAGCCGCATAATCGCGGGGCTTGAGCTTGCCCTGAAAGAAAATTGTCGTCCACTGGCCTGGGCCATGCTGATATTCCCATGGAACCGAATCCAACGGTTTTTTGCAGGCTCAACCAGCCAAAATTCAAACCCCGACCCTGAACCGAGGAAGCACCGCAGCACAGCTTCGAGCTTAATAATAGTAGTAAACAAAACACATGCCTGGGGCGACAGCAGCGGGCCTGGATCGAAGCGGTGGAAATTTGCAGCGAAACGTGCGAACCTTATCAGCGAGTCATGGCATCTGCCCTGTTTTTTGGTCGCCGCATGGCCGTGTTAGCCGTTTGACAAGCAACTAGCAAGATCGAGAGAGTTTGGTATCTGTCTGTATCTGACAGCAATTCCCGCCATAAATTGTTCCTAGCTGTCTGTTTCGCGGACAAGGGAATGGCGTATAACTAGAGCACGTGACTTGTACGCGCACCCCCACCAACGTCCAACTTCGATCCAGGTTGAATTCTCCTCCTCAACAGCCTTGATGCCATCGAGAATGCTGCTGTCCGCCAACTACCCGCCACGAACGACTACACGCTGTCCTCGTACGGGGTCGGTATTGGATCAACATTGTTTATGTTTGTATGTTTCGTCGCCCAGGCATTTTGTGTGGCGGCGGCGACCTCTCGCAAAGCCCCTCATTCAAATTTTAACCAGGGGCTAGTTTTAACTACCAGAGTTTTGCTGCGGACAGTCTGGACCAGCCAGCAATGGTGGATCGATCCTTCAATCTTCTAGCTAACCCTAACCTAACTGGCTTGAGCCCAGGCCACTCTTGGTTTGAAATCTCTCGAGCAAATCTGCAGCGCTCGCCACCCCTCGGCCTTTGCTAACGGTGTTCCGACGTCTTCTCCCCAGCGTTGATCCTCGATTTGCCAAATAATAGACACGCTGCCCACCCGCTACCATCGCTCGAATGGTTTTTTTGCGCGCATCTGTCGAGAAACGATGAGACTCGGTCCGTTATAATCTGGACATGAAGTCCACTACTTTCCCTTTCACCAAACTGAAGTCGACATTCTCCATCCGCTCCAAAGGTATTCAGGCAGATGATCACGCCGACCACAATCGCAACCGTCCTGGGATAATGGACCGCATTATCGCCCTCTCCCCCGTGCCGTCCATCATTACGGATGACTCTCTCAAAATTGTTGAAGTTTCGACGAGCTATCTAAGCTTCTCGAAGCTCTCTCGCGAGGATTGTATTGGTGTGAGCGTGTACGACTTGGCCCCCTCCAACATTCCCGCGCCAGACATTGAAACGCTTCGGCATACAGTCGACAAGGCAATCGCCCTTAAGAGCGTTTGCACCATTGATGGGGTCGAAGTTACTCCCAATTTATATTACTGCAACCTCCGAGTCATTCCAATCTTTGAAAACGGCTCTCTCGTCTACGTCAAACTCGAGAGTTTCGACATCACAGACAGATATACCAAAGGTGGTGCTATCAATGAGTCTCTTGATGGGCCGGATACACTTAAGAACCTGATCGACAGCATTCAACATGCCGCGATATTTATGCTGACTCCTGAAGGAAAGATCGCAACCTGGACCCAGAGTGCCGCCACCCTTAAGGGATACACCGCCGAGGAGATAATCGGGAAGCACTTTTCGATATTTTATTCCAAGAACGATATTTTGACGGATAAACCAGGGAGGGAACTTGCGAAGGCTATACAGGATGGCAGAGTGGAGGATGAGGGTTGGCGGTATCGCAAAGATGGCTCCAAGTTTTGGGCCAACGTGGTGATTAGTCCGATATATCGTTTCAACGTATTGATCGGTTTCAGCAAAGTCACTCGCGATGCCAGCGACAGAAAGGAGATCGAGGGTCGTCTGATATCCGCCTATGAAGAATCCGCCAAGCTCAAGTCCCAATTTCTGGCTAATATGAGCCACGAGATCCGCACTCCCATGCATGGGATGCTTTCCGCCTTGACTTTGCTCAAAGATACCGAGTTATCCGACAAGCAACACGAACTCGCCTCAATTATTGAGGGGTCGGGCTCTACCCTCCTCCGGGTGATTAACGACATTCTCGATTATTCCAAGCTTTCTACTGGAACCTTCTCCCTCAATTCCGAGGTCGTAAACTTAGAAGATATCCACCGGACGTCTCTACAGGAATGCAAAAAACTCCTGAACCCTGGTGTGACGATAACTTCTGAAATTGCGAGTGATATTCCTCAATTTTCAAAGGGCGACCCTGTACGATATCGACAGATCCTGCAAAATTTACTCTCAAACGCCGCCAAATTCACCGAGTCAGGTTCCATACACGTCTCGTCAAAATTAAAGGACGATGAGGAGTTATTCCATCGCGTCTATACCGAAGTTATTGATACCGGAATTGGAGTTCCGGACGTGTCTCTCAAACGCCTATTCGACCCATTCATACAAGTGTTTGACAAAGCTACAGGAAAACAGTATCAAGGAACAGGTCTTGGGTTGTCAATTTGCAAGAATCTTGTCGACCTCATGGGCGGCTCTATTGGATATCACCCCAACCCGGATGGCAAAGGTTCGGTTTTCTGGTTCTCAGTCAGACTTGGAAAAGTGAATGTGTCTAGTCCGGATGATTCGAGAGAATCCTCGCCGGTTAGGGCAGAACCAATCGAGGAACTGAAAATGGTCGCATCGGGCAAGCAAATCCTATTGGTTGAGGATAACAAGATCAGCCAAGCGGTTATGTTGAAGTTATTGAGCAACATCGGATTCGACAGAATAGACGCCGCAGCCAATGGTGCCCAAGCACTGAAATTGCTCAAAGCCAAACCATTTTCTTACCACGCCATTCTGATGGATATTAATATGCCTATCATGGATGGTGTTGAAGCCACCACGGAGATTCGCCAAACTCTGAAGCTGGACCTTCCGATCATCGCTCTGACAGCAAACGCCCTAAAGGGCGATGCGGAAACGTACATATCGAAGGGCATGAATGCCTACATTCCTAAACCCGTCAACCGCGCGCGTTTAGTCAAGTCTTTATTAGCGGTATTGAAGTAATATTCATTATCGCCGAAAGACTAAAAATTTTCTTATTTTGTGCAGATGGGGTCTCCTACCATTATCGCGCGGCCCGGAAAAGTTTCTTTTTAGAAAACAAAACAAAAAAAAAGAGACGAATCACTATTAAAAGAATGACAAACGGATAAACAAAAGGATCCCGCATAGGATCATTGCGAACATCGGCCTCGAAACTCCGCCGATTATCTTCCGCCCCGCCGTATTTTGTCTTCCAACTGCCACTTTTCTTCGAAGGATGCAAGCGAGTCTCGGCTGTCGTTCCTTGATTTCGCCCATGTTTCCTTGTAGCAGCCAACCTCTTTTGAAAAACAAGAGGTATGGTCCTTTGGATTACTATCCTAGACACACGCTATCCCGCCGTGACAGAATCGTTACCGATGATAAGGACGCCCTGTCGACTCGGCGAAGAAAACGCAGACCCGAAACCGCTAGGCATGCGTACAAGCCCAAAGAAAGATACAACAATCATTACGATGGATTATGAATAAATATTCCTCGAAACGGATACTGTTCTCTTTGCTACGAAAAAAGAGAGAACGGATGATCAGCGATCATTTTCACGAAGATATGGACGTTTGAATGCTTTTTATATTATTTCCAGACGAATATATACCCTCTACTTGATATAACCTCTGATGAAGCATTGTTTGGAGATCCTGTCGATTTATATTTGTTATCTTGTTTGTTTCAGGTTGGAAGGGGCATTGTGCATTTGCAAGATGAAAGGGGGTCTCCCCCCATCTTTTCTGGTATATACATGAACTGGTATGCGCAGGCGCTATGGCCATGAAGTGTCATGATTTTCTGGATTCACTCTACTTTTATTTTCAAAACTTGATTCTTTGTTTCTATCATTTCACAATTTTGGGTGGCATTTTTTTAAGTTTTTCCCATCTGCATATAGTTCATTCACTTGTTCATTTTTGGGCTATTTTTGTTTCAGTTTATAAATCATGGTTGATTGCATCATTTTCTAGCATTATACTCAGCCATGAAAAATATCACCCAGAGTTCCCTCTTGATGAGAGAACTGCTCTTTTCTTCAAGAAATCATGAGGTTTTGGATAGGTTCGCGCAGGGATATCCATTTGTTTAGATATGGTGTAGGATAGACAAAACGACGAAGACACTTGGGCAGAGGTAAATGATAGAAGACTCTGCTGTTGTCGCATGTAATAGAGAATAGGTACTTAGGTGGTCTCCATCGTGCCTCATGGCTGTTTGATGCCAAGAAATCAAATCCGAAACTTGATTATATAATCAGGCCTCACCGCCCTCGGTGAAACATTGTTCCACTAGCACTTGATCTAACCTGAAGCGGACCACTTCGCGGCAGAAAATGGCGCCTCGGCTTGACGCCCGCAGAGCCGCCACAAGCGAGATAAGCGACGACGCAGCATCCAACATCGAGATGCAGCCTCAACCTCCAACTCAATCTCTTCAGCTCCCACAACTCATCCGTTCCCCTTCCTCCTCCTAGCCCGTCAATTTACCCTACGAATTTTACATCAGCATAAGTGAGCTCTTCGTGCGACATCGATACCCCATCATATCAGTCCCAAGTTGGTGGTACCACGGAGCAAGACGTCTGCGACAGCTGCTCCAATTCCGATTCTATCACTTCGGGCTCAAAGCGCGGTAGAGGCGATCGAGAAGGGCGAAAATCCTAAACTAACAAATAGAAATACCAGGGAGGCCAGGTATGTCATGCTCTGAGTCCGCCCGCGCACTCAAGCCCATTCTAACTCCCCCAGCGCGCCGCCGCCCCGATGGAGAGCCACGAAGGCAACCCCAAGGCTCCCGCCAACAACAATATCGCGCAACCCCCTCCAAATCCCCCTAGCATCGAAGCCGCCTACAAGAAAAAATGCATTGCGCTAAAAAAACGCCTAAACGAAGTCCAAGAGTCGAATTTCGAAATGCAACAACGCAACGAGATGGGCCTCCGCTACATCAAAAAAATGCGCCTCGAGTCCTGCATCCTTCTTGAGCGCCTGGCCGCCCTGACAGGCATGGCCGAGGAGCAAGGGATCAGCACCGAACTACGCGCACGCAATGCGTCGTTGCTGAAGGAGATGGGCCCGCAGAATACGGGTCGGGTTGGTGGCGCGGAGTCGAGAGCTCCTGAACCTTTTCGTGCGTCTTACGGGATTGATTTCATGGATGACGGCACTGAAGGGAGCTCCGAGGGGCATCCGCCAACTGTACGCTGCCTGCCTCCGAAGCTCCCCGATATGGATCGTTGTGTTATCCTGAGCCTTGAATAATCTACTGTACTGCCTGCTAACCAGTTTCCTTGCAGCCCCAGGAACGCCCTCTTCGAGTGAAACGTAACCGGCGCGGCGAAGACTCGTCTGCACCTCTGGATACGGCCGACAAAGACGTCGAGCCTATCCACTCCACACTCCCAACACTTCTTCCAGCTACCCGACCTCGCTCCCCCCCTTCACACGACCACGAACCCTCCTCCACTACCCGCTTTGAACCCTACAACCGGGCCCCCCTCGCAATGGGCCCCTCCCCACAACCTCCCCCTTTCGCCTCATCCCCAAACGCGCCAACCGCCAACCACCACCGCCAGCATAGTGGCGGATACGGAATCCCGGACCAACCGCATCGATACATCTCGGCATTCGAAGACTTTAACAACCGTAACAGGGGCAAAGTTATCAACGACCTGAGAGAGGCGTACGGGTCCGAGACGAACATTACCGATGACGACATCGACCGCGCCCTTGCTGATCACTGGGAATCGCTTGACCCGGCCGAGAAGCGGGCGTATGGTGATCGTCGGGAGAATAGGGGGGGGGATCGGTTATGAAATGGATTATATCTTTGTTTTCTTGAGATGATTTTTTTTTTCTTTCTCTTTGCGTTTTTTTTTTTTACAAGTTTATTATACGAGCGCCATGCAACACAACTCAACAGCCCTTACGTATTTAATATTCGATATCTGATCTGCCTTGTTCATATTTTGTTGTTTCTTTTTAGGTCTTCAATTCCTGCTAATGGATTATTATCTAAACCACCGCTTACAGTATTCCCCTTAGAAATACCCCGCCACACTCTACTCACGTCACTACCAACAACCATTTGATTCACAAACTGGAGCGCCTGAACTGAGTCGTACTTGTACCCTGAACCAGTTAGAAATATCCCCATCCCACAGCGAAATATCCTCTTTACCCACCCGGCACATCCGTCGTCATGTAACCTGCTACTATCACTATCCCATCTATACCCATCGTCCTCCCCCCACCACACCACGGCACATCCCATCTTGATATCTCCCAATTCCTCTCATCTGAAGCTTGTTTCATTTGTTCGGTGGGTCCATTTGTTCTTTTCCGTTTCCGTTTCCGTTTTCGTTTCCGTTTTCATTTCGTTATATTAGTTAGGTATTAGTAACTGATAGGCAAGGCAAGGCAAGTAAGGGATGGAGATATATTGATTCCTTGCTATTTTGTTGGGGGTGTATTAAAATACCCGTCCATTTTCGTATCTATCTATCTATCTATCCATTCCACCCCTACCCCCGTTGATTAGTAGACATAAATCGCTAGCTATAGATAGATAGATAGCTATGTGATCGTGTTATTCTAGCTTGGCAGGGGGTGGTCGGGTTGGTAAGGTGATCTGGAGTAGGATGGATGGTGTCAATCTTGATTGTATCAGTGTTAATTGTTCATTGTTGCTTGGTTGGTGATAATGGATGAATCATTGGGCTGAATTGCATAGGCGGTACATACATATATAATTACATGGCATGGCATGGCATGGCATGGATGTAATCAGTCAGTTATAATAGGATAAGATGGGTAAATAGTTAACTGTTTAAAACCATATCTGCCTGACCTAGGGTTTATTATACATAGCAAAGCAGACATGGATACTAGAAGCAGGTAATATTGAAGAACATCCATTGTCACCATCACACATGTATATGGTATTTGATCTGCCTCTCTCACATGGTGCTGTTCACTCTCATCCATCCATCCATATATACTCCCATTCAATAGAAATGATAATCATTAAAAACACTATCTACCTGCTTAATAGGAACAGCCCTAGATGGATGTATATACAGTTATAGTTATGAGTAAATGAAAATGGTATACAAGTAACGAGCCAACATACTAATCGCCCGATCAATCAAACGCCGTGTAACAAAATGCAGCGATCAAGCAAGGTAGGTATGTATGTAGGCAGGTAGGCGGTTGATAAAACATTGCGATGAAAAGGTGGTATACATATACGATGCTGTGCCGTATGTACAGGGTGCGGGGGGGAGAGGATGAGAGGGATGGTGGTTATGGTATATAGGTATGTAGATATGTAGGTAGGGTGCAAGCGAATATTGATTGCTCTGAATATATTGCTCTTTCTCGGGGGAGACTTTTTAATCCACCCCAGCATACAAGTCGACGACGATGTTTATGGCTGCGACGAGGATTTCGGCGGCGATTAGGATGATTACTGGATTTGATTTGTTAGTTATTTTGAACTGGAAGGTTTGGAGATGGGAAGGGGTAATTAAGGGGTAGATGATAGTCGAGATAGTTTGGATGAATGGGGCTTATCATGTCGCACGGCCTTAGACGGAAAAACAGAAAATAAGGAATTGACTCACCAATCCATTCCAAATACTCCCCATGTCTATGACTTAACTGATCCTTCAAAACCGCCAGCAGATCCGCAATCACATCCAGTCTCTCCGTCAGCAACCCGACCCGCTGGTCCATCTCCAAATAACTACGCACAGCCTGATAAACAGGATCCAGCTGCGGTTCCGCCCACATGAGCTCCGGACTATCCAGCACAGACCCTTGCAGATGGATATTGATGCGTAATATGAACAGCTCGCCAATTTGCATATTGATCTGCCTGCGAGTCATGTTCACGCTGCCCGTCTCTGCGATCTGCGCGGGGAGTGGAGATGTGCTGGCGATAGTTTCGGAGACCAGATCTTCAAATAACGACGTCTTTACAGACTGTGACAGGGCGTGTGAGATGGCGAGTTTGGTCATGTAGTTGTGGCGGTCCTGCAGGGAGATGAAGTCGTTGTATATCCGCGCCTGGTAGTCGCGGGTATAGTAGAAGTTGAAGTTTTCGATCTGCGTGTCCTCCGTGCTGAGGACGGCGCTGGCGAATTTGGATACTTCGCGGAGGAAACGGGTTTCTTGAGCGGGTGTCATGCCCCATATTACGACTGTGCCGTAGTCGAACAAGAAGACTTCGGGGGTATGGATGTGTGTGTCCAGGTCGGGGCCGTTATGGGCTGTGGGTATTGATTCTAGCGTATGGGGAGGTGCGACAGACGTGTCTGTGACTGCTGATGATGAATAGTGCCCATCCTCGTGTAGATCGATAAGTTCTTCCCGCTGCTGAGTCTTGTGGCCTTCCACCTCGATCTCGCTATCCGAAAATCGACGCTCCTCTGGCCCTGAAGTTTGGTGTGGGAAGCGAACGTTCTCCGGTTCCTCCATAACTGGTTCATGAACATAATGCCGTTTCTTCTCATAGTCATAATCATAGGGCGAGTAAACACACTCATCAAAAAGCCTCGGATTCGCCCCTCTGGTATCAGCCCGGGACTTTAAAAATCGCACCACGCTGTCAAGTCTGTATGAATTGGCCGTGCAATAGGCTGTCACTCGCGGTACACGGTCTCGATCCGCCTTCCCCAACCTCGCAGCATCTCTCCTAGCAGTTGGCTCTTTAATCCGTGTGATCTGCGAATACACCTCGCGGGGGATCTCCTCCTCGACCAGCTGGTCCTCCTCTCCCGTAACGGGATTGGGAAGTAGTTTCAATTTCTGCGTAGTCTTCGTCGTCCGCTGGGGGCCAATTTTGGCAGCTGGCGATGCGGGAGATGCGGCATTGTAGGGAGCTCCCTGGCTATGACGGCGGCGGAGCTTGCTATTGAGAGCAGCGAGAACGGGTGGGCCGTTGCCGCTGGAACCCGTTTGCAGGGAGGGGGTGGCTGAATGGAGGGGTCTGAGGATGTCGTGAGAAGTGGCATTGTCATTGGATATGCTACTCCTGGTAACGGAGTCAAAGGTGACGGTCCGATGTGGTCTGGCATCCGGTGACGTAGTGGGCGAGCCAGTCCGTTGGTGGTCCTGCAAAAGCGGGGAGGTTTCTGTGGACGTCGACGCCATGGCAAGCAGCGCACTATGCAGTCTCGAAGTCAGGGATATGGGGTGTCCAGCATCGCCTGGAGCGTTGTTGTGGTGGTGGTGCTCAATGGCTTGAACCTGAAGCAAGGCGGTCGGTCTCTCGTCCTGGTCGAAGTTTACATCATCCGCCGAAAACCTTCTCGACGCCCCACCGAAGCTTGCGGGCACGTGATGCAAACTCTAATTGCACCGCGGTGGGCCCCGATCCCACGCTAGGCTGCTTTGGGACTAGGCAATATCCTGTCAACCATCATATATTTTCTTGATTTTATGAAAAACAGAAAAAAAAATAACAGAAGTCCATTCATTATATCCTATTCAATTAGAATAGAATGGAACTTAACTTACTACACCTTTAATTAATCGAATGTAATTAGGGGGCATGGCATATGCTAAATACACATCTTATCAATGCATCTATTTTTATAGTATCAGTGTGAAATCCTGGTAATATAGATCATAGAAACCTAATCTGTTTAAGCCCTTTCCATTTGTTTAACCCTTCAATAATAGTATGGAACAAAAAGGCCATTTTAGCACTACTCCTTTCGCCGATTGATTAGACATCCAATCAGTTGAAAGCTGCTTCGATACAAAAACGAGGTTTATTCAACACGGAACCATTCATCCTCTAACAGCGCTTCAGCTGAAGGCCTATCCCTTGGGTCTAGTTTCATGATCTTGAGGATAAAATCCCTATTCTCTTTTGACACCTCTCTCGCCGAGATTCGCGTGAAAGGTTTCAGCTTTTCCCGTGGCAGAGATTGATGAATGTATGACAAGATATTCAATGTTTCCACGCCTGCAATTTCCTGATAGGAAAGAGGAAACGGGCCAAAGAATTGGCACTGGTGCATGAGAATTTTGAGTTCATAGTCTTCATGACCAAATGGAACGTCCGGTTTGAAGATGAAAAAACCATCACCATATATCAAAGCCAAGAGCTACATAAGCAAGTGGACGCATTAGTTTGATCCCTACCATTGCACACGGTGTCCAATATTTTGTCACTTACCAATGCACCGAAGGACCATATATCAGTCGGTGTGCCCCATCCTATCTGCAGATGGGCTTCAGGGCTTCGCCATATCGGCGCTCCGATCATATCGCCATCCTTTGCATACGCTGAATCAGCCGGCACCGTGTTTCCCATATCCGCCAACTGAACGTCAGTGAAGCGAATGTCTCCGGTCCCATAGTTAACGAGGACATTGTCAGGTTTAACATCTAATGGAATACAAAATTAGCTACTGTGCACTTTATGTAAAAAAAAATAAAAAAACAAAAAAAAAAAATTAAGAAGGGGAATTTATAAATTTCCTGGGTTAAAAAACCAATGGCAATGAAGTAATTTTATGGCTTGGAGGATCCTTTTGCAAACGAATTTGAATTACGGGGAAGAGGTTTTCGGCAAGGAAGATGCTTACAAGGGTGAGAGCGGAAATCGGATCGGTTTGAC
>JANTQF010000102.1:0-108762 GCA_032988165.1 Emmonsiellopsis sp. PD_33 | reverse complement strand
AATCACCCTAAAATTTATATTCCTTATTCCCTAATCCTTTCTAACCCTAATCCCCTAAGCCCTAAGGCCTAACCCCCTAATCCTAACCCCTAACCCCCTAATCCTAAGCCTAATTAATTATTAATGAATTCCCAACTGATTCCCAAGTGATTAAGTATTCTATGATAAAATACCATGAAAATCATTTGGTACTGTATGGTAAGGTAATTTATTTTTTAGTGAGGTCGCCCAGGTGCACGGGCCTGATATTGTAGGTCGGGTCACGTGGCGAGGTTGCCAAGCTTTTTAGGGAGGTCGAGTTTTCTGATTCCTGGGCACAAACATGAACTTGTCACAAAGCCTGCCATCAGTAGCATGTATCTTCGTCATCGTCTGGAGACTGGAGTGCATTTCTTCCGCCACAGACGAGACTCGGGCCCCAGAGAGTATCCATCTTGCCCCAGACGTAGGCAAAGTAACGAGCCTCTCAGCTTCAATTTCTGAGAGCCATAGTATACCGAGTCTGTACAAACAGCCCGGTGCGCATGCAGCATCTTACGTCTTCTGCTGGCACACAGGCGGTGCTAGCCGGAGTCGACATTCAATTAGGGAACAAAGATTGTTTGATGCTGGGCAATCCCGCCCGGGCAGGTTTCGGGTCATGTGCCATGCCCCCTGGCTTTGCCCATCGGAGGTACACGCCCGCCCTCAGTCCACCCGCCCAGCGCCCCGGTACCTCCTGTGCTTCGGTAGCTTCCAGGTCTCCATTCTTGGAAGTCCCCTTTCCTTTCCTGCGCAGCTCAGCTCTTCTTCTCCATTCCCCTCCTTCATTCTCTCGCCTCTCCAGCTCACACCACACTCCGTTTCCTCTTTTATAGCTACTATCTCCAACCACAAGACACCCGCAATTGTCCTCCCTCCAATCCATTCGTTACCCCTCTCGCACCTGAAACAAAACTACCATAGGAACTGATCCTGCGTCTGTCGTTGTTTGCGTCCCCCTCTCGCTTCTCTTCTGTCCCCGGGCCTCGTGTCTTCCCCTCCACGCCGGCTACTTTGCCTGCTTTAGACAAGCTGCACACCATCAATCCTCCTACAGGGGATCGACCTTGATCGGGGCATTTGAAACTGACAAAAGGGCTCCCTCAATTCTTACCAGTAAGTTGAACTCTAAGTGCTGGGTGCGGATACAACTCCGCTTGAGCACCTGCCCCCCCATGAAACCGACTTCCTCGTTTCTCAAGATAGTCAAACCAATCCTCCTCAACCATCTTCGTTTACGCTCAGTAATGGCTAACCAACCTATTCAATACTATTAGTGACTCGTTCTCACAAACTCAACGATCGCGACCATGTTGGTCTTGCTGATGGCACCGCTGGTCCGGAGGAGCATTTGCCCCGTTACTTCGCAAAAGCAGGTCATGTTGATGCTGACCCGAAGAAGACCAAGAAGGACGGAGGAGGGAAGGGGAATTGGTGAGATTGGACCCTAAAATCAAAGGCCTTCTCCTCTTCTTTCCGCTGTTCAAGCGGATTTTATCGAGCTAGCTACCGTTGGCCGTGCTTGTTTGTTTGAAAACCAATGAAACGATTCTAACGCAAAACCATCTATAGGGGCCGTTCTGGCGAGGAAATGCAGGATTACGGCTATACCTTCACCAATGCCCGCCGCCGTTCCAATAGCAGCACCCAGGGCCTAACCGATTTCAAGACCAAATTCGAAACTATCGAGGCTGATCCAGTCTTCGAGGAGGAGATGCATGGACCGACGAAGGTCGATGGTGAAAACGGAGATAAGGAGAAGAGTATTGACAGCAGCATTAGCGGCATCAGTGAGGAGGAGTCTGATATCAAGAAGGGCTAGATCTCTCCGTTTCGTTTCCTCCCGATTCGAAAGATCCTGTCTCAGTATGCGGAGTTATGGGATCGGTTATTGCTTTTTATGGTTTCGTTGCGGTTGGCGATATATTGCCTGATCACTGCGCTATAGGTACATGAGGATCTATGTGCACTATCTGATGAAAGATATGAGACGTTAGTAGATGACCTACTGTGGAGACGTCTGGCGTCGCCTGAATATCTGAATGCAATTGTTTTACTGGGTTTCAATTGCCTTGGAACGCCTTTCCATTCCATGTAGCATGAACATACGTAGCTTCTGGGGAAGTATTTACAAGCTGCGACGTCTATGAGCTAAGTTACCTTATCTGTACCTTTGACAATAACTGAAGAACAGGCAAACTTGTAATAGTAATCCGCCGCAAACCCCCTCGCCGTCGGATATCACGTGAACAGACTGCCTGCCTGGCTTAGTCAGACAATCCGCCTTTTGCCAAGCCCTTGTTGCTGGCTTTGGCAATCAAAACAACTCAAAAAAGATAGCTTGGGCTTCACCCAACATCAACTGTCGATTGAATCCTGTGTTCTGGGGTATGGCTGCGTGAACGAAGCGCAACAGGCGAAGAACTGAAAGTCTACCTGTCAGCTTCAACTTCCCTTTGAGGTTCCCCTCGCTTCATTCCCTATACGCGCCCAAAATGTTTTCGAGTAATCCTCCTGCGCATTCCTCCCTT
The DNA here is from genome assembly GCA_032988165.1 of Emmonsiellopsis sp. PD_33. NCBI lineage: Eukaryota > Fungi > Ascomycota > Eurotiomycetes > Onygenales > Ajellomycetaceae > Emmonsiellopsis > Emmonsiellopsis sp. PD_33. The sequence goes on along the minus strand of JANTQF010000102.1, from coordinate 106,210 downwards.
GCTGCCCTACGGAATCCCCGTCGGCGACAAAGAACGAGCTCCGATGAGTCTGTGAAGCCTCCCAAGGCAAAAAGGCAGCGGTCGACACTACGTCAGGATGGCGGAGACAGCTCCGCAGCGAAACAGCATGACGAGGAGCAGCCCCAACCGAAGACAACGCCCACTGCGACGGAGGTTGCTAGCTCTGACCGTCAGCCCGTGGTAATGAATGATCTCGCGTTTAGAGGGCCAAGGAAGCAAGAAAAGCGCGGAGATAATGCGGATGGAACTATTACTCTTGTGAGACAGTGCTTATATCCGTGCCCGTTTGAAATATGGGGATACTAATTGCGTTGTTTTTACAGTCCAGTAACGACTTCTATATCGCTTCGCATTTACCTTCACTCCCTGAACAAATCAAAGAGAATCCCGCAGGTGAGCTGATATTGTCCGGCTCTGCTTATACCCAAAGACTGACTGAGATACTATATATACAGCTGCGTTCAGATACACGATTAGCGCCTCGGACGGATACTGCCTTGCCCTCTCTCAATATGAAGCGATTGTGTGGCCCTATAATATTCCGCCCCAGTCTCTCACCCCGAACGTTGTCCTGAAATTCGCTCTACCTAGCCCGGCGAGATACCCCGACGACCCTCTTCCGTTGGGCACCTTTGTGTCTAAATCTGCGGAGGGTAATCCTGGTCTGATGGTGGTAGTTCCGTCAACGGGGAAAATCACTCTTTGGGAGACTGTTTCGAATGCTGCCATACTTGGATTAATCAAACAACGACAGAATGGAATCCAAGGCGCAATACCTGGCATGCTATCAGGAGAGGTCGCGACAGAGATCATCAATGCTGAACCTTCGGGAATTATCATTGCCCTATCCACCGGTCGCCTCGCGCATGTTTCTATTAGGGATTCACAGGGGAAACCAGGCATCTCCGTTGAGATTCTCCGAGGCACATCACGGACGGCGAATGTTGGTTTCCTTGGGGGGCTAAGGAATGTGCTTTCTGGTAACTCATGGAAAAGGAAGGTTGCAGCCACCAAAGCTGGTATATCCTCCCAGCGTGGCCAACGTGATATCATGATAGCCACCAGTGCTGGTGCGTTTGAGCTATGGGACATACATTGGAGCAATGGCAACACTCTGAAGGCCGAGGTGGACGCGAAGGATTGCATACTCCAGTCGCTCGACAGCATAATAGGCGTTGCCGAGGATGAAGCTCAACATTCCTTCGAGGTTTTTGATTTTGCATTTGCCCAGGGAGACTACGGCAACGCGTCTGGGGATCCAGACGACATCGACAGGCCCATCTCTCTTTGGGTTCTAGTATCAGTGTTACAGGACTCATCTCCATCTTATTTCGTTGTCGAGCTGAACATAGTAGGCTCCACGCCAAATACCGGCGTCGTTCACCCCGTTCATCTGCGAAACCACACCCCTGAATCAGGCTCTGGATGGTCGCCACATCTATATATCCCCAAACCAAGCAATTCTGCCTTTGTTATTTTCGATACAGCAGTTGTTCTGCTATCTCTTACATCATCTCAACGAGAAGTATCGACATTAACTGTGGACACCAACGACAGTACACCCCGTTCCCTTTTCCAAGACTGCATCCGATTTCGACATGGACATGATTACGTGGTCCAGGGGTGCGGTACGGAGGATTACGATGCCGATCATAAATATCCATCCTGTATTGTTGTCATCCGCAATTTCGGCCTCGTTCGCCTCTCCGCGCTACCACTACCAACCTCTGATGGACCCGAGGCGTTGAAAATAACCGCTAAGTCGCGACTTGAGCAGGCTGTCTTTTATGGTGGCATGAAAACCAATCCTCTTGATTTCGTGGGTTATGACGAGCTCCATTCATCGCCGGCTGAGCTTGAGGAAGCAGCTTTGACAATAAGCGACGAAATTCTTAAATCCAGCTCGAAGTTTGTTCCGACGACAGTCCCATCTTTAGAGCAACAGATGAAAATGCGAGCTACCGCGCTTCATGATCTTGCAGTATATCTAAAGCGATTCCACGTGCATCTCTCTCACCTCACCAGATGGAAGCTCTTATGGGGTGCGGAAAAAATGGCGGCTCAGAGAGCTATCTGGAGGGCGCAAGAAGGCAATGAGCAAATCCGCGCCAACAAGCAGACACATCTTGAACACCTTCTTAGCAAAATGGGGGACAATCACAAGACAAGAATAGATCCGGCAGGCGGTGAGAATGACGAAGTTCGCCATTGGTTTATTCATGACACTTGGAGAATGGAATATGTCATTCCTTGGATATTGAATGGTATCAGAAAAGACGATGAAGACAACCCAGTTAAAATGGACTCGCAATTGATGGAGCAGGTTTACGAGGCATGTAATTTGTCGCTGGCCACCTTGGAGACCGCTTTCCAATTCCGCCAGGACAACACTGCCCTGTATGGAGTAAGCGATGAATCTGTCGACGACGATGGAGTTATCACATCCCAATATAGCGATTTGCCCGAGATATGGACTTCCAAACAAATCAACTATGCGGAAACGCAGCATTTACTAGACCTGGAAATCAATGCTTGCCTTCGATGGATACGCCAAGTTGCTTCGAAGTCAGATCCACCCAACGCCCGCGCTACAAAAATCCATAATACAATCGAACAGAACATCCCCAGACAATTTAGAGCGTTCTCGCTGTTACATAAAGAGAGAACCAAGTGGTGCGCGGCGCAAAATAGCCCAGACATCCGAGATGACGGTAAATTACTTGAAAAAGCACACGTCGAACACCGCAAGATCCAACTGTACAAAATGGCTGCGACAGGGTTGTTAGAAGAGGCTATTACGCTCGCTGAAAACTTCCGGGATATGGATGCATTGGTGGAACTCATGGTCGAGCTGCAAGAGCAAATCAAGCAACGGAGGCCGCAGAGGCGGGCTGAAGATGATTCGCCTGCGGTACTCGACGAAGGAATGAAGAACTGGCAGCAGAGAATTGACAAATATTTCGAACGCTTTGGTGAAGCCTGGGCAGATGCGTTCTGTACCCGGCATATTTCCGTCGGTCAGCCTGAAGCGTTGTTGTTAATGCGGGAGTACCAAGGACATGTAACGAGGTTCTTACGCAGCCACCCGGCCTACTCGAAACTAAGCTGGATCAACGACGTAGTTGGGGAGCGTGACTATAACGCCGCATGCACAACCTTACAGCATCTATCCATGCAGCAGGAAACAGACCTTTGGAGCAAACGCGTCGAGCTATCGCTTGTAAAACTCACCAGACTAGCGGACGTGGAGAAATCCAAGTCTACAGATCACATACAAGAGGATATCAAACAGTTCGATCACCTTGCCGAGCTCTGCAACGTCCAAGAACTGCTCTACCAACATATTTTGCCCGCTTTACACGGTGCCATCGACCAAAGTGCAGAACTTCAATTGGCGATGGAACAGTTTGGGAACCATATTATCCGCGGGAAACCAGCGCTCCGTGGAGTCCTTCAACGAGCGCTCGACAAATTAGTCGCAAGACGTCCAATGGACCCCGATGAGCTGATAAACTTGTTGACTCTTATGGATCCCGTTCAATTTCTCGAAGGCACGGAAGAGGCGGATGAGATTGCGGGCCATGAATTTTTCTACGCTCTGCGCGTCCTGCAAATCAGCAACTTGAACCAACGAGACGAGTACCGCGAGGCGCTGGAGATGCTCATCTGGCGTCGCTGTATGATCCGGGATAACTGGGAGGTTATCAATAAGACGGAGAAGAAAGGGGATAAGGAGGTTGAAGATAATGTCTGTGCAACGGCTCTGTTTGAGACGATGAGGCAGCTATCTGAAGGTAAATTTAATACCCCCTCCCTATACTGGACTCTTCCTTTCCCAATAAAAATAAAACCATCCCTCTAACAGATTTCAAAAAAGGTCTTGGTGAAAATGTGAACCTACTACGCCATGCATTCCCTCCCTCACGCGTCCTCCAAACCGGCAATGTTATTCCCGAGAAGCTCGAGAGCATGCTATCTACCGATCAACGAATAAGTCTGACCGAGGAACTAGATACCGAAATCGATGTCCTAAGGACATATATTGACAAGGGCAGACTGGAGGAGTGGTTCTCGTGGATTGTGGATGTGACAAAGGGAGAGCCTTCAACCCCCGCGCCGGAGAATATGGGTAATGGTGATATATGAGCTTTTTCTTTTTCTGTCTTCGGCATCTGTACAGTACTTTTAAATATGTTTGCGAGGAGCATTTTTTTTTTCTTATTTGCTCTTGCTTTTTCTTTATGTTTGGAATGGGAGAGCGATGTGGGTGGGTAAATGGAGTGAAACTTCTTTGCATATAAAGTTTCAATCTTATTGACTTTTGTTCATCACGTTCTATACGAAAACGTCCAACACAACTGAAAGGTTGGCCGGATGCATTAATGGTCTCATATTCAATGTGCATAGTTCCGCCATGATAATTCTAGGTTATTACTAGCAAAGTAAGCACCATCTTAGTCTGTTGTCGGGAAACAATAAAACCCTCGTCTCGTGGGCGCGGTTTTGTTGTTGAAAATCTATCTATCGAATAGCAAGAAAAATCTAGGTTACCTAGTAACCAGAAGAAGTTATAACTTCCTGAAAAGGTACACGTAGGCAAACTGTTTCATCTCTTCAATGTCGCTCGCTTCAACCACCTTCTCGTCATTGAAGAGGACCCAGCGAGGTGTGTCGGTTCCCGGAAGCATCTTGCGTATAAAGGCGACATAATGACTGCATCTCGTTAGTAATGAGTTAGTTATGTAAGGCGAATGAAATGACTTCTTACCCGGCATGAACTGAACCTCCTTTGTGACATATGATGGACTGTAGTTGAAATTTAGCTGGTAAATGGTTCGAGCCTGGAGGTTCACGAGCGCTGACGGCGGAATCGCCAGTAGCATCCTCTTCCATGCCCGTGTCATCGGGGTGGCTGAAAACCCAATCAACTGCCCTCATCACGTCGCCATCTGTCTCTCGAAGGGCTTTGCTGGCCTTGACAGGATCGATACCCATTTCGTTGAGTTGAGCTATCTTGTCCGGATCATCCGTTGATACTCCGGTAGAGGTACTGGTACTCGTAAGTTCCATAGGTGTGTCAATATCCGGGTCCTCCATGTGAGCAAGTAGCCAATTTAGGGCCGCATCTGCATCGGAGTTCCCAGTGGCATGCAGTGCTTTCTTGGACCTAACCTCGGGGAAGCCCATTCCAAGAAGCTGATCAAGTGCGCTAGCATTTGGGACGAACGCTGTTGCCTGGCTAGTAGAAGAATCCTCGGGAAGCAGCTCTTCGCCTTCCTGAAGTCCTGGGGACAAATAAGCACTCATGTCAAAAGGTTTATCATCAACTTCAACTGGGATGTTAAGCTTTGTTGGGACCCAATTGATGAGGTTGAAGCGACGGGCGTTAACCACTAGATTCTGCGGGAAGGTTTTAAAAAGTGACCGTTTAAGGAACCCATCTTTGCTACCGCATGCTGGGCAGGTCAGCTCAACAATTTCGCTTTGTGTAAAAATATCCAAACACTCCTTCAAGGTAACTGATTCGTATTTCTGCCCGTCTGGGGTGTTCTTGCCCTCGGTATCTTCTCCCACACTATCGGTCGATTGCAAGGGGCGTGCCGGAACAGGGACTGATATATTATCCTGTTCATCGACACTATATCGGACTTTTTTGCATGCCACACACTGCAAGCGCTGTTCAAGGGCAAAGCGGAATGAGTTCACAGGATCTTGTAGTTCCGCTGTGTGCTTTGAGCGTGTGATGAGTTTGAAAAGATGTAGAAGAAACTCGAACGCATCTTGCTGACGCATAGTCGAAAACTCAGGGTGGCCGCGACCAATCAAATGTTTGAGCATTGCAGGAGCAAGACCTTTTTGGTATGCGGCGGTCGTGGAATCGTTATGAGGAGGTGCATCTGGATCTGGAAACGAATAGCGACCGGAGTGTAAACCATCACTTATTTTTCGTAGTTGTGTTTCAAGGTCCTCAGCGGGTGACGCCACAAATGGCGGTTCCTCCATGGATTGCAAATACCGCTCTTTAAACTCTGGCAACGCAAACAAGCATTGGATAACGCTAGAGACATAACAGCTGTTCCCTAGATTCTTGAGCCCCGTCAATCCGTTGCCAAAAATTGGTTTCGATTCATGTCCATCTCGGCCAGTCATCGCAAAATCCCATTTTAGGTTTTGCTCGATTTGCATCTCCACAAGACTCTGTTCGGTTTTTTGTCGCTCGGCAATATTTATACCCCAGTGCTGGAGGTGTGCACTAAGGCTTGGATCAATTATTTCGTCGTTGCACTTGTAGCAAAACACATCCGCAGACCCTTCAGGAGTGATGGAGCCAAGTTTGACAGCGATACCGTGTGAGGAACTGTCGGCATGAGCAAGACCATGTGAATTACCACCCATGCCACCAAACTGACTTCGACCGCATCCCAGGTTTCCGCACTCGAGGCAGAGCCAGAGGTTCTCTTTCAAGTCGCATGACGAGCATTTGGACAACTCTAGGGGGAATTTTTAGGGCTCAGTTCTCTTGTTTGGTTTTATCTCTCTCTTCAGGGGAACATACCTTTGGGGCTAGACTCGCTGGTTTGGTTCTGTACAAGTGAGAGAACATGCTGGCAAGGAGCGTATTCCTGTTCCCATGCCTTAACTTCCTCTTGGCGGGAGAATGTGAGAGCATTCATTACACCATCGACAACCTCCGATAGTTTCCCGGAAAATTTATCGATGTCGCCAACCTGACAATCATAGCAAGATATTTTTGTTGTGGTGTCATATCGGTCCTCTTCCTTTTCAGCGGCTATGGCGAGTTTTGAAATTTTTGGGGGAGGTTCATCTCGCTTGACAAGATATTAGCATTCTATGAACTGCATTTCGAACCCGCGCCTTGGGAGCATGTGCGGGGGATGGAGACGACAAGGAGAAACGGAATCGAACCTGCACCACCTTCTTCGTTCGCTTGATATTCAGCACCAGTGGGTGGCCAGTGCGGCGATGGTGGATGGCGGAGTGGTTTCTCTCTCCGGTGCAACCACCGTTGAAGCAGTACAGACAGACATCGAGGCCAGAGGGGTCGTCCTTAGAACACTATCAGTCACATTCTGAGAGGTCACCTAGTGTATATCCAACGTACGATAGAGTCAAAGCACTGAGTGCAGTCCTCTCGATACACGGGCTGGGTGATGCGCGGCGGACGGAGCTCTGCACAAGTAGATGTCAACATACGGCAGGTAAACAAAAAGCAACGCAACGAACACGGCGGGGTTACCTGGGGCATTAATGTGAACACACGCCATGATGGGTGTAACTGAAGACGATGCAGTGGTCTATAGCATGCACGCTCGCACAGGAACAGAGACACTCTGGGGCAGAACAGCTTCCCGTGGACTGAGGGAGGTTGAAGCATCAAACAAGCAGGCAGACGGTGGGGGAGGGAGCTGTGAGGTAATCGAGACGCGCTAGTCCCAGAACAGCTAGCGCCACAACACACCCCGCCTGGCACTTTACGCGTGTTTTCTCCCGCCAGACGCGACGCTGCTGCATGCAAACCTCCCCGTCTCAACAACGCCTGTTTGGCCCCATCCACACGGCCAGTCTCTCTCGGTTTAGAACCTCTTCTTTTTAGCTGTTACTTCCTCCGGGGCTTTGCGTTCTAAACCATGGCAGATCCGGCTTCCGAGATCACGTTGGGAGCGTTGAGGTATTTGACTCCCTGCATAAGACGCCCTCTATTTCTGCGTATCTAACAGCCCCTAGTGCCATTTTTGACGATTCGAAGCCCAACGTAGCTGAGCCTGTGGTGCAATGTGTCCAGGTCAAACCTTTGCCGGCTCAGCCAAACGGCCCAGAGCGGTTCAGAGCTGTGTTCAGTGACATCTCTAACTATGTGCAAACAATGCTTGCTACACGTATGTTTGGTCCCCGGGCTATGGCCTGCAGAATGTGCTTCTAATATATAACTCGGTAGAGGCAAACCATTTCGTAACAAGTGGGCAATTGGTTCGCGGCTGCTTCGTTCGGCTGAAGTCCTTCCAGGCCAACTTGGTAAAAGGCAAGAGGTCAGTATTTCAATCCTACACACATTCCCTTCAGCCCCAAGACAGCCAACTAATTGCCAAACCATGTTCCAGGATTCTGATCATTCTCGACCTTGAGGTGATCGAGCGATTAGGTGTATGCGAAAAGAAGATTGGCGACCCCCAACCTCTCGAACAGAAAGCCGAAGACCAAGAGAAGACTCTACCAACAACCATTTCCAGCAACGGGTTCTATGGTGCGCGACCCCAGCCACAGGCTGCCCCGCAACAACCCCAACGCACTCCAGCAGCTTCCTCTGCCCATGCCAACATATATCCCATCGAGGCACTGTCGCCATATTCGCACAAATGGACCATAAAAGCACGGTGCACGAACAAATCGGCGATCAAAACGTGGCACAATAAAAACGGAGAGGGCAAGCTGTTTAGCGTCAACCTCCTAGATGAGAGCGGGGAAATTCGGGCCACTGCTTTTAAGGACCAGTGTGACATGCTCTATGATGTATTCGAGGAAGGCTCGGTGTACTATATATCAAGCCCGTGCCGTGTCCAAATGGCCAAGAAACAGTTCACGAACCTTAATAACGACTACGAACTTACCTTTGAAAAGGATACTCTGGTTGAAAAGGTTAGTTTCAATATATCCTACCAATCCTTGTCTTGGAAGTTCCGTGCTAATAGGCAAACCCACAGGCGGAAGAACAAAACGATGTTCCGCAGGTTCGTTTTAATTTCACCAACATCGGTAATTTACAATCAGTAGAACCGGGAACTACGATCGATGTACTTGGGGTGCTAAAGGACGTCGGGGAAACCTCTCAGCTCCTCTCCAAGGCAACCAGCAAGCCTTATGATAAGCGTGATCTTACTCTAGTTGACAACACTGGGTATTCTGTTCGACTTACAGTATGGGGGAACACTGCAACGGATTTCGATACTATGCCCGAGTCCGTCATCGCTTTTAAGGGCGTCAAAGTTTCCGATTTCAGAGGACGTACCCTCAGTTTACTAAGCTCCGGGTCTATGACAGTCGATCCTGATATTGAAGACGCACATAAGTTAAAGGGCTGGTATGACGCTCAAGGACGATCGGAAACCTTTGCCTCCCATGACTCTATGGGCGGTGCCATGGGCTCTAGTGAAGGACGGAGTAACGCTTTCAAAACTCTAGCTCAGGTCCACGAGGAGAACTTGGGGATGTCTGAAAAGCCGGATTATTTTTCTTTGAAGGCCACTGTCGTTTTTGTTAGACAGGAAACTATGTCTTACCCTGCTTGCCCCACCGAGAAATGCAACAAGAAGGTGCTCCAGGATGATTCTGGACTATGGCGATGCGAGCGATGCAACCAAGAGTTCCCGAAACCAGAATACCGCTACATTCTCTCTGTGCATGTCTGTGATCATACTGGAGCTGAATGGCTTAGCTGCTTTGACGAGGTTGGAAAATTGCTACTGGGAACCACTGCGGATCATCTCCAGGAGCTCAAGGAAACCGATGAGAAGGCTGTTGGAGAGCTTGTCCAGGAAGCTAACTGCCGGGTTTGGAACTTTAATTGCCGTGCCAAAATGGATACTTTCCAGGAACAACAACGGTAATTAACTTGCTTAACTCTCTAATCCCCCTGAATTATCGCTAACAGATGCCAGTGTTCGGTACCAAGTGTTGTCTGTTAGCCCTGTTGATTATACCACCGAAGCGACTCGCCTGACAGAATTGATCAAGTCGTATAACATTGACTAGGGAATGATAGTAGGTGGAAGCCGGTCTGCTGTTGAATTGCCACTTTTAAAATAGCTATCATTTTCTACACGTTTATTAAGGAGGATACAGGGCAAATAATAAAATAAGCGAGATTTGTTTTCATATGCTACCTGATGCTGACCCGATGCTGCCCGGTTAACTACTATTCTTATTTTTCTTATTCCGAGTCGTACCGGAGTTTGTCGCCGGCGCGATCTATGCCCCTCACAGCAGCAAATTACTAAGCATTGATATTACCAATCATTCATCCATAACTCCAGTTCGGGAGTTATCATTTCGACTTCTTCATTTACGTATATATATCCGTCTCTTCTCTACCTACAAATACATCGGTGTAACCGACAATTGTAACCACCTGCCCTAAACCAACGTGTACATCTTGAGTCGCCACTTACGGAGAGGAACGCGGGGTATGCATCTGAGATAACCACAATGACTACAACAATGAGAGTGATTGGTTTGTTTAGAGCTCCCACTCCTAGCTCCAAAGTTGCAAAAATAGCCATGTTGATTCAAGTCTAGATATCAAGGGAGGGAAAGGCCCTGCTGCGAATCTTTTCGTGAATACGATCCCCAAGCCTGACCCAAAGGCGGGGGAGGTATTGGTGAAAGTTAAAGCGTTTGGGTTAAATCGAATGGACCTTTTGCAAAGGGAGGGAATGTATCCTGTCCCTCCCCAAGCCCCTAACACATTGGGAGTAGAGTTCTCCGGTATCGTTGAAGGTTCGGGTGATGGAGACTTGCAGGGATTCAAGGTCGGAGATGAAGTATTTGGATTGGCCTATGGCGGTGAGTATAGGCCCCTACTGGCTACCTAATAAATCCGCCCTCTTGCTCACCTAGGGTAAAGGTGCGTACGCCGAATATATCGTGTCTTCGGTGCAAACATTGCTACATAAACCTGCCGAACTTTCGTGGGTACAAGCGGCAGGGATACCAGAGGTAATTAACATACTTCCCTGTACTACTACTCCTGGTCGAAGCAAGAAGAAAATATTGATACTATAAATTTCAGACTTGGTTTACGGCCCTCCAGGCAATGTATCTCGTTGGCGAATTCAAGCCTGGAAAATCGATTCTTTGGCATGCGGGAGCCTCGTCCGTTTCGATCGCCGGAATCCAACTCTCCAAGGCAGATAATGCGAGCAATATCTATATCACAGCCGGATCCGACGACAAGGTTGATTTCTGCGTCAACAGCCTTGGGGCAACAACTGGATTTAACTATCGAACCCAAGACTGGCCAGCGGAGGTGTCAAAGGCCACCAACGGTCGCGGTGTCGACGTAATCATCGATTATATCGGCGCTGGCTATTTCCAAGGGAACCTCGACGCAGCGGCGCTGGATGGACACATTGTCAATCTTGCTTTCTTGGGTGGAACCAAGCTACCTGCAGGCATCGATATCAGTGCCTTTCTCCGCAAGCGGCTACGCTTCGAAGGAAGCTCTCTGAGGAGCCGAGCGCCGGCATATCAGAGGCAGCTTCGGGATCTTTTGTTGGAGCATGCGTTGCCGAAGTTCAAAGACGGCACGTTCAATGTACATGTTGAGCGGGTCTTCCCATTCGAGAAAATAATTGATGCCCATTTACTTATGGAGAGTAACCAAACAAAGGGCAAGATTATCTGCACTATCGGGGACAACTAGGAGGGTGTGTAGGGCTGCTTATGGAGAGTATCTGAAAACATGGGAGGATTAGGGTCATACACATGTATTTAGACATCTTTCCGCAGCGAATAAAATGTGATAAATATGCTAGGAACAATTCCCCTATCCCTCGCTTTCTTCAATACTATGCAACGCTTCCAAGGTTCCAGCCTTGGTTCATCAGCAGGCCCAAGAAAGCTTGGCGCAAGGGGCGGCGCCAAGACAAAGGCGGGCAGATTGGCAGAAAATCGCTGGCGTCTATCTCAATTTTTCTTGCGATTTTCTGGAGAAGTGAAATCTGGATGGCTTGACACCGCCATCAATCTCCACCAACATTCCTGGTTTTTTTAAGTCAAACCCCCTCCCAAGTAGGTATCGACTATATTGCGGCTTTTCTGCTCGAATAACTCTGCATTGGCCAGTTCCCTCAAGCCCACACTTGCCGTCTTTTCTTCGCACAGGAATATCGTTTATTGCGCGAGCAATACTCAACTGACGAAACAATGGCAAAGCGGAGCCGGAATACCGATTCCAATTCGGAACTCTCGTCGCGACCGAAGAAAAAGTCCAAGGAAGATGCTAAACCTAAAGCCCCCAGTTATGTCCAGTCCCCCGAACTGGATGCAGTTCCACAGTCCGAGATCGATGAATATTTGAAATCCAACACCATTCAAATCCTGGACCCTACAACTGAGACGACATTACGCCCCATCACTTCGTTTTCATATCTGCCTTCGGATTCGAATCAATTATACGGACCACTGGCGAACTTTTCCAAGCCCACCCCAATCCAATCCGTCTCCTGGCCGTTTTTGTTCGCAGGGCGCGATGTCATCGGAGTCGCTGAAACTGGAAGTGGAAAGACACTGGCCTTCGGAGTGCCTTGCGTCCGAAAGGTGCTCGAAGTGAATGCCTCCCATTCGTCTTCCCGGATCTCCGCGGTTATCATCACACCGACAAGAGAACTGGCCCTCCAAATCTACGACCAGCTAGTTAAATTCACACCGAGCGGCGTCGGTATCGCATGTATATACGGAGGGGCATCTAAGGATGACCAACGCCGCGCGTTGAAAAAGGCATCGGTGGTCGTTGCAACACCGGGTCGACTAAAGGACTTGCAGAGCGACAACTCCCTCAGCTTGAGCAAGGTCAAATACCTTGTGCTAGATGAGGCAGATAGGATGTTGGATAAAGGATTCGAGCAAGACATCAAGGAGATCGTTGGTACTATGCCATCATCTAGCAAGCGCCAGACCGTCATGTTTACCGCAACATGGCCCATATCTGTCCGGAAACTCGCAGCTACGTTTATGAAGACACCCGTCACGGTTACCATCGGCGGTGATCTTTCCTCGGATCTTCGCGCAAATACGAGGATCAAGCAAATTGTAGAGGTTGTGAAGCCAGAGGATAAGGAATACCGGCTTTTGCAATTGCTGAACAAGTACATGAAGGGCAAGAATGCAATGGATAAAGTGTTGGTCTTCTGCCTTTACAAAAAGGAGGCTACGCGCATTGAACGCTTTATCCGCTCGAAGGGATTTATGGTTGCGGGCATTCATGGTGACATGAATCAAACGGAACGCTTTAAGAGTTTAGATGCATTCAAGTCTGGAGCTGTTCCCCTTTTGGTTGCTACGGATGTTGCTGCCCGTGGACTGGATATCCCTGCTGTCAAGCTGGTCCTAAACGTGACATTTCCCCTGACGACGGAAGACTACGTCCATCGAATTGGAAGGTAAGAGTGCCATACCTCCTTTGATAGGATTCGTATCTAACATCTATCTTAGAACTGGCCGTGCAGGATTGGACGGCCTTGCCATCACATTGTTCACGGAAAACGACAAAACCCAATCTGGCGGGTAAGTATTTCTTGCCATCCCTAATCGCATCTTCTGCTAACTCCAATGTAGATTGGTCAACATTTTGAGGGGCGCTAAGCAAGATGTTCCTGAGGACCTTCTCAAATTCGGTACCACAGTGAAGAAGAAGCAGCACGATTCTTATGGCGCCTTCTTCAGGGAGGGTGATACTACGAAGGCAGCCACTAAGATCACGTTCGATGACTAGATCTGCTAGGTTATGGGGCGAATTTTGGGCGTTGTATTTGTTTATGCTGCGCGGATCTTGATATACTGTTGGAGGAGATATTTCCTCTCGAGAAATAGACTTTTATGATAGTTAGATCATAGATAGAGAAGAAAAAGGAACAATGGGGAAAACTTACATTAAAACTGCAAATGAACCCGCCACGATGCCTGATTTGATAATGTCCCAAAATCCAAGGGAAGCCGACGGCCGCAGACCCAACATGGTAGCATAAGCTAGGACACCAACCGCAAAAGTTTCGCGGTTCGGTAGCGTTTCCGTTATGCTGAATTTATCCCCCCCCAGTTTTCGGAAATATTCAATGATGAACCAAGAACTCCACGCAATGCGCATAATCAAATTCATTGAATTTGCCCATATTATTCCATTGGCGCCCCATTGTCCTACCGTCAAAAATAGGTAGGTGGCCATAATGAATCCAGCAGAGCAGGCTCCCATCCAGACTGCCTGCTTTCGTAGCTCTGAATGGGTCGCGGTTGATGCCACGAACGCCTCCGTAATGCCATTGAATGCGAGCAAAGGAACGTAATAACAGTAGTTGGAAAGCAGGTTCTGAAGACCCGGAGACGACCACCGTGAGCCTATTATTATCTTGAGCAGCTCTGGTATCATGGTTGGGCCAAGCGCGCATATCAAAATCGAGAGAATCCCATACGCGCGAAGGATCGCACCGAGGTACGCCTTGGCCATTTCCAGGCTGTCGGGACTTGCCGTCTTCGATTTGGTGGGAGCGAGGAACCTGCCAAACATGTTGCGGGAACTTTCCTCTATGGGTTGGAAGAGAATGCGCGCAGCAAGGCTGCCGTAATTGGAAGCTAAAGCATACATTCCTTGATCCTCAAGGCTCGAAAATGCTGCAAGTGCCATTGAGTCACCCTGTGTAAGAATATGCTTCACCACTGATTGGGCGTATATGTTGGCACTGAGCGATAGTAACGGGGCGGAAAATAGATTCAAGAAATATTTTGTCTTTCCTCTAAAAGTTGTTAGGCGACAGGAGCGCGCTGGGAATAAAGAGATACTAACCGAGAGATCATAAGCGGAAATATAGAGAAACCATCCCTTTTTGAATGTGAACCGACGGCTGGGAGATATGCACAAAGAAGGGTAAATGCATAAGCCATTTGCCCGACTGCAAAAGGGATAACCCCCAAATCCGTTCCATTCCGGGAGGCCCAAATAGATATCCCACAGGTGGTCAATGATTTAGCCACAGCAGCGGTAGTTTCGACTATTGCTCTTGTCCTGAAAAGCATTTTTCGCTGTACTATAGCAAAACACGGCTCTGTTAGAAGCTCCACGAAGCATGCAAATCCGGCTATCTGGAGTCCGCTAGCAAAGTATGGTACGTTGAGAACATCCTGATGAGCGAATCGTGTATAAAAGGTGCCTAGAATATATATCAGAGGACCGCCTATAGCGACCGATAGATATGAAATATTCACGACAGTCTGAATTTCATTCCGATACCTGCGGGACTCAACATCGGCCGATTTGTCAGAGTCGCTTTGATCAGGTCCCTTGGGGCTGGCTGGGAGTCGTTGAAGGGCCACCCTGATGCTTTCGCGGGAGAAGTAGAGTGCGGTGACAGCATAAAGGTCTATTTGTGTAGCGACGCCTAAAATCCCTGGAGATAGATACCGTAGAAGAACCTGGTTGGCGAGGAATGTTAAGCCTCGAGAAAAAACCTGAATCAGAATCAAGTATGTGGTGCCGCTCGCCGCCCATTTAGTCGCTGGAAAACTATCAGAGTCCATTGTTGTGATTGCGTGGTCAGGGTATACAAGGAAGTTAACTGTCCAAATTACGGGGCAGCCCCGTTCAATTCAAAAAATAACGTCCCTGTCTTGACGTTTGATCGAGGTTTCAACCTTGGGAGGTGGAAGCCCCTTGAATTCCGGTCACATGACTCGCCTGGGCATAGCCTTGGAAAGCTTTCCTTATCAGTGAGTCCACAGGACACCCAATTCTAAGGATGTATGTATTATTGATAAACAACCATATTACATTTGTAACAAACTATTCTCAATACTCAGAGCATGGGTTTTGATCTATTTGGCAATGGAAAATGACACAATGAACTAAGGCTGTGAATAGCTTTCAATAAGGTCTTTCATTCTATCTATATCTTCCTAATCACCACACTTTGATTTTTCGGCTAAGAATTAAGAAAAGGCAGTTCCACTCAAAAAGGGGGTAGGAAAAAAGGATAACCCCCATTTTTCGTTCGGAAGGCACTCAGGAGAAAACTGTACATAACTAGTACGACAACTCCCCAGATAATCGCGCTAATCTGCTGTGATTTGGCGTCCGCAATACGGGGGACTTTCATCGCAAGTGCGATCGTAGCAAAGGATAAGGTACCATCTATATATTTGGGTTAGTAAATCATGCAAGCTTAAAAGCACCCAGCAAAAGGAGGGATGAATGGAAGTGAACCCACAAATAGCTGCAACGATTTGCGTTTCAAGTCCAAACTGGTTTGAAAAGCCGCCTGCAAAGTAGCTAATGCCACCTTTTCCATCTCCAGCCACGTATGGAACCTTCCGTATGTGGTTGAACATATGTCCGCTGGTAAAAAGGAGAACAGCGATTAGGCTAATGGCAGCCCAGAGGTTTCGGTTTTGAATGATTGGGAGAATATATGGGGACATGACTGTGAACAGTGTCACAAGACCAAGAACTAAAGTGGTCACTGTTATAATCCGGCCATAGTTGATTGGGCGTACGATAGGTGGCTTATGGCCGTCTGGAAGGTAGCGGCTGATCCAGGCATAAATCTGGTCGGCGGATAAAGGTCTTTACACACGACAGTTAGCAGTGATCTCGAAAATGGAATGTAGGGTAAATTTCTTACGCATTGAAATCATATCGGATGGGGGACGCGTCTGCTTTGGCTGCGGGACCAGTGGTTGGAGGGAAGAAAAGAAGAACTGGGGCGGTTTGCAGCATGAGCTAGATCATGGAACCATCAGCTTTTACTGTTAATTAACTTTTTATATCTGGGGCGAATCAATTTATAACCTTCTGGAACGTCTCCTTCCCTTGAGTAAAATCTAGAGTGCCGAAAAGCAATTTCGGTGTATCACTTTGAGCACCCTTATTCCAACTTCGGGCTAAGAGATCCCACTCGGGGTGAACTTCGCGGCAAAGCTGACAGCCAAATCTCACATCACCAGCAGTGAGAAGTATAGCAGCATGGTATTCCCGCGGCTTAGACGTTAAATCATTATAAATCGAATCATCAAGTGCAATCGGTGTCGCAGACTTCGATAAAGCTTGGTAGGTTTGGTATTTGTCGACAGTCGATTTTGCGGAGGATAAGGATGTCAACAAACAAGACGCTGTTGCAAATACCGACAGCACCCTCATATTTGCTCGTTTCCTCTTTTCCGAGGAGGAGGGAATGAGGAATGTTGGAAAGTGAGCGTCGGTTCAATTGTGGTTCGCCTGTGCTGATGATGTTGTCATTTCGTGTCCTTTTGGTTAGAGGTGCTGGAGTAGAGCCGGAAGATTGGTAAATCCGAATCCATCGTAGCTGCTTGAGCGGGTTTGCCCTTCGGTGAACCGGTTAAATTAAAATCCGATGGATCGCGTCCTGCCAGCCGCGACGCTATCCCTATACATACATGTACATACTTTGGAAGAATGGTGATGTTAATATGATCAAGTCAAGGGTCATGGCCTAGCGACTGTTTTATATAATTGGGGTTGTTTGGGAACATTAACACACCTTGCCATCATAATGGCGTTCCATAAACCAAAGACCTTTTCTGGCGCGTCTGAGGTAGGTGGTGATTTGCGGCCATTATCCCTTTTGCGTTCGCTCACTGATGACCTAGTCCCTTGAAATATCAAGTGCGCGGCTTGAGATAGAGTATGAGAAAGCTCTTTTCCAGACACAGCTGGTCATCGGCGATGAGCGGGATCGAATTTTACGCGTTCACACAATGCTTTCAGATTATGATAAATATGATCTACTTTCCCAGCTTGAGGAAACGAAACGGCATCTCGAAAGAGCGGATAGGATAAGTGCGGAGGCACGGGAGCAGCTGAATCAGGCCCAGAGTGATCTTGCTTCTACGCGGAACTCTCTTCGAGTCCGACTCCGTGAGATCGATGATCTAAAGGCAAGCACTCCAAACGAATAAGCTGATATCGAACTCCTACTAATACACAATTAGGCTAACCTTGCCGTGCTTCACGCCACTGCAGCCGACTCTAGTAAAATTCTGGCCGAAAAGCTCTCCATGACGCGAGAAATAGCAAACTTGAAAACGGAAATCGAACACCTAAGAACTCAGAGCTTGTCTCATCAGTCTTCAGTTGCCGAAAAATTGTCCCTAGAGCGGCAGCTAAACTCACTGGAGGTTGAACTCGAAACTGAAAGACGTGCTTTGGAAAAGGCACGGCTAAGGGGAACCGAACAGAGCGATGAAGATGGTAGACTGGGCTTGCAGGTTGAAGAGTTAAATAGGGAGCTTTCCAAAGAGAGACGGGAACGAGAAAAGCTTGAAAAGGACACGAAAGCCGAGGCCACTGAGTGGGCTCGCCACCGATCCGTCCTTGAGTCCAAGTTAACCGCTCTCCGGAATAAGCTACGCGTATCAAAAGACAACCCACGAGAATCAAAAGAGAGGAATACCTCGCATCGTCCTGAAAGTTTAGGCGATCCAGATTCAGTTCATCCAGAAGAAACCGCATCTCAAAAGCGAAGTCTTTCTTCTAGATTTGAGTCAGACATAACGATTGCCACACCAGGCGCAGTCGCCGCTCCCCGAAGGGTCAATAAGGTCCCCACACTTCCTGGTGATAAATCTACCTTTTCGATGACGCCGTTTCTGAATCGAACAAGCACTGATGCGCAGTCTTCCGATATGAGTGAGAGCGACACTGATGCCGAACGTCCAGCCAAGTCGATCAAAAGAGCCGAGAAGACCAATAATAAGGGTGACTCTACAAACTCTCGCAAACCCTCAAAGGCCACTAAAAAGCCGAGATCTATATCGAATGCTGAGATGTCCGATGACGATGACAAACCTGCACAGCCGGTCAAACGCCAAGTCGAGTCTTCATCCTTAGCGATAAGCAAGACTGGTGGGAAGAAGCAAAGATTGCTTCCAAGAAACCGAGAAAGGACTCTATTTGATGATGATGATGGGTTCGAAGATTTCAAAGAGCGGAAACGAGTACCAGGTGGATTCCGGACTCTCGGTAAGCGTGAAGGACAGTTTGGCTTGGGTGCTCCAAGCCGACGCCTTGGTGGTCGAGGGTTGGAGGCGTATGCGGAGATATCTCCTTTGAGACGTGATCTTAGGGCTGCAAAGGACTGAGTAATCGTGTTTATTACTGTATATAGGCAGCACGCTGTTTTTTCAATATCAATACTGTCACGACATTTTTTTTATTGAGGGGAGAATTCTTTTTGTCCTCAACTCATAGTACAGGCAGCCACATACAAATAAGCGTGTGTTTCTATTACTAGAGCACCTAGTTCAGTTCCCTAGAAGCTGATTTCCCGATATGGAAAGGCCGAACTGTCCCTTTGATGATTTATCATACGTCCGTGGAAAGAAGCTAGTGTTAACTATTAGGCTGTGTCGATGTCTGGAACAGAGCCAAGCTAGTATGCCAAAAGTCAAAATTCTCCAAATGCCACGCACCAGAACCTGCTCCTATCGAGCTTCTGAAAACTCGACGCCAATCTCCGCTTTTCCCTTCGCGATCAATCATTTATACGCTGGTATCCTCATTGTCTAGATGAAACTATTCCACGTACGGCCTTTCTGCCAGATATGGCTACCGGCACGAGAAACCTCTTGGATTGACCCTCTCAAAGCGCTTGAGGTATCCAAGAGACACGCATCTTCGAAGAGATGGCAAGCTCGGCAGGCCAAGGATAAGTATTCAAGAGAAGCAACAGTGCAGGGCCTGAAAAGCCGTGCAGCTTTTAAACTTCTTCAGGTTCTATCTCTCCCTCTCGATGCTACTGAGGTTAGACTGACCGTGTATTGAAGATCAACGAGAAGCACCGTATATTCAAGCGCGGTCAGAGCGTCGTAGATCTGGTACTTTTAAATGATGCCCTCCCCATCTATCTACACCGAGATGTTAATATTAGTCCTAGGGTTATGCTCCTGGATCTTGGTCCCAGGTTCGAAGATTCCTCCGCTCGCATCTTCGCATGCTAATCGTCGTCTAGGTGGCAGTTGATCTCACGCGGCCCAATGGTCGTGTTGTCGGCGTCGATATCATCCCTGCCCAACCACCCAAAGGCGTATCCACGATACAAGGAAACTTCCTTTCGCCTCAGATACAGGCCTACGTCCAAGAATTCCTACGAAGCCCTGACCGAGGAAGGGCACTATCTCAAAGCCCATTCGATGCCTCCGACTCTACCTCCCAATCAACAACTGAGCACGAAATCGAGGAAAGCAAAGGCTATCTCGATCGGGAACGGACTGCGAGTTCACACATAAGTCAGGCTGAAGGAGATTCTGGGAATATTTCCGATACCGCTACTGGAGATAAGACGGTTGATGTGGTTTTAAGCGACATGTCCGCCCCCTGGGATCAAACAACTGGTTTCTGGAAGAAAAGTCTTAGTGACCCATATCACAGGATGATGAACACGAGCGGAATGAGCTTTCGGGATCATGCTGGGAGCATGGTATGTACAAGCCGATACTGGGCGTGTTCTATGTGCATGCATTTCTAACGACGAGAATAGGATCTCTGCCGAGCAGCATTGGAATTCAGTTTCAACGTATTGAAAACCGGAGGTCACTTCGTTTGCAAGTTCTATCAAGGCGCGGAAGATAAAGCATTGGAAAACCAACTAAAAGCGCTATTCCAAACCGTCCATCGCGAAAAGCCCGAATCATCTCGCAGTGTATGTTTTCCAGGACATAGCGTTTTCAAGGTGACCAATTGACCAAAATCCTTCCAGGAATCAAAAGAAGCATACTTCATTGGATTACGGCGAAAGCATAATGCCACCAGAGAAGCCGTTCTCCCCGACAATTAATCAGTTCCTAAACCTTGGAACTCGTGCTTTAGTATCACAATGGTCACGTAAGATTCGCAGCCTATATCCAGCACCCTAGACTATCTCTTCGTCACTGCCTTCAAAATCGCTTTCTTCAAAGTCTAGAGAAGCCGAAGCTTCCTCTGCACGGCGTTGGACCTATGAAGATTTAGTTACGGTCGTGGAATATGTCGAGGTTGATAGAGGAGAAGATGCATGGGGGAAAGGCTCACCTCCTTCAAACCGCTCAATTCCTCGACATACCCGCTTTGGTTTACGGCTCGTTTGATAAAATTCCAACCTTCTTCCTTGTACGCGGATATTATATTGTCCGAACAAGCACTACAACAATGATAACTCTTGCCCGATACGACCACGTTCGAAAAATTTGATAAGAATCCTCTGATTTGATGGGGCACGATCCCAAGGGGGTGGTCGGTTTGATCTTCATTCTGTGGTGAGGGCGTTGATGCAGCCGGACCGTCCGGATGCTGCAATACTGATACAAATAACTCAACCAGTAAAGCGGATGCTATCGCAGCAATTCCCGGGCGGGTCACTGTGCATTGCTGGTCGAGCGTTTGGTCCTTGATAGACTTCAGGGAGTATTAGCGCAAGGTCACTTGTCACTTCTAGGGCTCACATCGACTTACATCCGCTGGGGCAACAACGTCGTTACAGAAATAGCATCCCAGCTCAGAATCTGGGTCGGAGCTGTTTTTCACACCATGCCGCATGACAACATACGTATCAAAACCCAAAGCTGCGTTCATCACGATTTTTCCACCGGCTTTACCCATAACGGTCGGCAACCAACGAGATTCTCGAGTATCCATCAGAACGAATATGGCGTCATGTTCCTCGACAAGCGTCTTAAGCGTCTGGAATTCGCTCTCGGCTTTTGAGGGGTCTATTATTGGGTGCCCGGGCATTGGGACTGACAGCACGTGGCCAGCCGCGTCAACTCCTGGGTAGATTTCTGAAAGTGCAGTTGCTGCGCGATGTGCCTTCTTAGCTCCTCCTTCCAGGCAATCATTGAATCCAAAAAGTGGTTGTCTAACGGGGTTTGAAAATGACACAGTTCCGTTGTCTACAAATGTGATCTTTCGAACCCCCCACCCCTATGACTTGGACATTAGCCTTTGCAGATACTAGGAAAAATTTCATTTTCACTCACAAGCAAATTTCGCGCGACATAACTCCCCAGAGTCCCCGCGCCCAGTAGAAGGCACTTGGTTCCTTTAACCTTGTCGAGATCAAGATTTGGGCTGATTCTCCACTTCATAAGCTTCAGATTGAGGTCCACTGATTGATCAGCCAACCTATTTTATGCGAAAGTTAGTGGTTGGAGCGAAAGATTTGTATTCCATAGAAATTACCGACCTCTTTGGGTCCATATTTTCTGCAAGGTTGGTAATTCTCCCTGTTAGTTTACCAGACGCGTTTCGCTCCCATCCGGTGACCTTCGGCATGGCCGCTTCGGGTCGGGTAGGCTCCGACTTCAACCTTATGACAATGCTTCGACCTTGATCCCTTCGTGATTGAACATCGCGGTATCTAAGTATTTGAACTTCGTGTAGGTTCCATCGCTGGCGCACTAGCACCAGCAGGTTCCTTAACATCCAACCTGGTGCATCAGGATAATTGGATGGATCGGCAAAGCATACAAAACGATCCTCGAATTTGGTGTGGGAAAAGAAGTCCGTTTCGAAACCCGAAAGCGATGAAATCTTCCACGAAAAGCCGAGCTCCTCACCTCTCGGAGAGAGGGGTTGATTATTCCTCCGCTCTCCGCCACCTTGTGCATCGCTCGGCGAAGCATTCGCTGGATGCCGATCCTTCTTTGCAAGAAAAAAGCCGTGTTGACGGGCGTCTACTCCATAGCGCCATGTTTGGACCGCTTCGACTAAGGCCGTGCTTTCATCGGCAGTCAAATGGTCAGAGGCTACCGTTCCTCCCGTTGCTCTGTTTTCAGTTTCGTTTCGGACGGGCGTCCAGGCTGGGGATGAATGTATTGCCGGGAAAGCAAACCAATACGAAAACTTATACTTTTTCAAATCGGCAAAGGAAAGTACCATAAATGAGGCCAGTAGAGATGGGCATGAGTAGATTGTCCCATCATTGATAGCATCCCATATCTATTTCCAAGTGTACACGTTAGTCACAAAATCTCCGTCATCTATCATAGGGTGTAATACCGTCTTCGCAGTTTGTAACAAAAGAGCATTTTTATCTGTATTGCGGTATTCCTCGATAGTATTGACATTTTTTATCATCCCTTCGGCTCTATAATGACCGGCAGGTACTCTATGGTGGATTGTTAGTTTGTCTGATAAGGCGTGTCGGACGACAAGTACTTTCACTTACTCGTCTCTGGTCAATGCAGTCCCACGAATCTGCATCCGGCAGGAGGCCTCGGGTCGGTCAGTAGACCTGATCTCATAAAGACCAAGCAGCTTACGAGCAGAATCATCAAGTTTGTCATGGTTAATCTTTAGCGAAGCTAGAGAGCTGTAGAAGCCAAGGTCTATGTCGGAGGCAAAGGGTGTATACTGCATTTTGACCGCGAAATAGTGCGCGAGTAGCAAATCAACTTTGGAAATTCGAGAGAGAGAGACCTGGTGAATAAATAGGACACTCGTCGGTCCGGATGATCAAGGCCCTTGGATGGTGTCAGCTGATAGGCGGGGACAAAGTAGATGAGATTTGGCAACGAAAACAAACACCAGGCGGTTGTTGCATAAAAGTCAGCACTAGAAACCCATTCGGTCCGTTAGAAATCCCCAAGCTGTGTTACGCGCATCGAGATGGTTGGAGTTGCTACTGGTCAGAAGACAGCCTTGGACATGTGGTGATGTTGCCGTCCAAGGCAGACGGACGTCACCGCAGGCGATGATTAATTAGGAACCTTGGCTTTCCATCCATGGATCGATGGACTCTCTGTCACATGACCACGCCAAGCGCACCTGGGCAGCAAATATTTTGATAATGATGGACAACCGCCAGTCAGCCCGATTTACAACATTCTTTATTTTGGTAATAGATCGTATAGCCCTATTAGCAGTCTCAAGGCGTCCTGCGGATTGGGGCTTTTTGGCTGGGTACTCGGAAACAGTCTCTATCTTGGACTAGATACTAGTACCTAGTACTCCTGTAAGAGGAGAGTGAGAGCATCTGCACGAAGCGGCTGCTGCCCCCTGTCAACGGCTTTTTGGGGACGTCGTTCTTGCACCTTGCCATCATGCTGGTTGGCTTATGTGGAGGTTTATTGCCCGTTTCTGAATATCGTCCTATCTGGGAACAAGCATACTGATCGAAACTTTAGGAATATGCTCAGGGAAGCATTCAGTTGCTGAGTACTTGATCCAAAACTATGGCTTCCAGCAGCTGCAGCTCATCCATAGACCTTATCGTCTTCTCGGGGAACACGAACCTCCTCCTTTTCCGACAGATCAAACACCTAAAAATGGATCTCACGCATTCCAGACGGTTGACGAACTTCTTGATTTCGTCACGAAACGATGGCGGGACCGTTGGATCACCACTGATATCTGGGATGATGAGACACTAGAGAGACTCCTGCTAAGGCCCTTTTTTCTCCTAGTAAGCGTCGATGCTCCGGTAAGCCTCCGATGGCACCGCTTCACTGAAAGGTACGATCTATGTGCCTTATACCACTCCTCTATGGATGCTAATTCAAATTTCAGATGTTGGCGACGACAATCGGATCCACCAGATCTGGAGAAATTCGTTCTTTGGAATGACAAACATCTATACGATAAGGACACCGGAATTGTTTACTTAACAGAACGCGCCCAAGTTCGACTCTTTAACTCGTCCTCTTCCTTGCAGGAACTGCACGCTGCATTGGATGTGTTGGATTTGGCTAATGATCAACGCCTCCGTCCTGGCTGGGATCAATACTTCATGCAGCTGGCCTCTCTAGCAGCTCAAAGAAGTAACTGTATGAAGCGACGAGTAGGTTGTGTTCTCGTCCGAGGGAAGCGAGTCATGAGCACCGGGTACAATGGGACCCCCCGAGGCACACGGAACTGCAATGAAGGCGGATGTGAGAGATATTATAATCCAAATTCATGCAGTGAAGAATTTTACTAATTACATGTAGGTCCCCGCTGCAACTGTGGCCAAGGGGGAGGTGCTGCCTTGTCTACTTGTCTCTGCATTCACGCTGAGGAAAATGCTCTGTTAGAGGCAGGAAGAGAAAGAATAGGGGATGGTGCCATTTTGTATTGCGATACGTTAGTTTCTCCGGGTGCCTGAGTCCTGAAAAGTTGGAAAATGCTGATGGCTGTGTACTTGTAGTTGTCCATGTCTGACCTGTAGCGTGAAAATCGCACAGATGGGTATCTCTGAAGTGGTCTACTCTTATAGCTACAATATGGATAAGGAGGTTAGTATCCTATCATTCCTGAACCATACCATTCTGACGATATGCAAGACCGCGTCGATTTTGGAAGAAGCAGGTGTCAAACTGCGGCAGTTTTCTCCTGTAAGTCTAAAATCACGTTGAACATTTGTAATTGGCATCTGCTAACAATACGCGATCATCAGCCACGCAATGGCTTAATCTACCTTCAAAAGCCTGATATGGCAATTGTTGAAGCGATTAATCCCGAATCAATAATTTGTGAGTAGGGTTACTTTGCCCCTCCTCTTTAGCGTGGATAATCAAATAGATGCGCTGGATTTAAATCAGGATAAAAATGACTAAAGACCCGTGTTCCAGAGTTATGCTGTTACTTCGCACATCGACGAAATAAATATGTGAAATTTGTGTGTATACCAATGAATAGTATTTATTACCACTGCTCAATCATTTTGCAGCGTACTACTTTGGCCACTGGAAGGTTCGTGGGGCACTGTAATTTTCCTGTAATACTACCCGTATTGTACTGTCATCCTAGGTCAGAGCCGCGCAGTGTTCTGAGTCACATAAGTGAAATAAGGTTTCCAAAAACACAAAAACTCTGGCATATCAAGCAACTCCCGTGTGATATCTTCAAGCTCAACACCAGCTAACACTGTTGAACCAATTGTTTAGAAACAGTGCTCTGAGACTCTCTGACACAAAATGCCCGTTGTTCACCTTCTAGATTATGTAGCCGGCAATATTCGATCTCTTGTTAATGCCATCGAAAAAGTTGGATATCAGGTTGAATGGGTAAAGTCGCCAGAAGACGTGCAACATGCTGAGGTTAGTAAAGTTGAAAGTCCGACTCGGAGAATTCTTTTTTCTGATATGCTTCCCCTTGCAGAAACTTATTTTGCCCGGTGTTGGGCATTTTGGGCACTGTTTGACACAGCTTTCCAAAGGGGGGTTTCTCGAGCCGATTAAGAAACACATTGCCTCCGGCAAGCCTTTTATGGGAATTTGTGTTGGTCTCCAAGCGCTCTGTGAAGGGTCTGCAGAAGATCCCACTGTCCCGGGCCTTGGGCTAATACCGATCCGACTGGAAAAATTTGATTCAAGTAACAAGAGTGTTCCTCATATCGGATGGAATTCAGCCATCTGTCCAAGCCAAAATGCGGGGGAATACACCAGTCTCTATGGTCTTCATCCACAAAACAAATACTACTATGTCCATTCATACGCCGCGCCTTACAATGAGAAGCTACTTGCAGATCAGGGATGGACGGTTGCCACTGCAACGTACGGAGGAGAAACCTTTATCGGCGCTATTGGGCGTGATAATGTCTTTGCGACACAATTTCACCCCGAAAAAAGCGGGGAGGCCGGACTTCGCACTATTGAACATTTCCTGAACAGGAAACCCATCGAGATCTTGGATGCCCCTTCGCTTCAGATAAGCACTGGTCTAACCAGGAGAATTATCGCATGTTTGGATGTGCGCACAAATGATGAAGGCGATCTAGTGGTGACGAAAGGGGACCAATATGATGTCCGTGAAAAAGGCGGACATCAGAGCGGCGGGCAAGTGAGGAATTTGGGGAAACCAGTCGACATGGCAAAACGATACTACGAACAAGGCGCGGACGAAGTCACATTCTTAAATATCACATCTTTCCGAAATTGTCCTGTGGCAGACACTCCTATGTTGGAAATACTAAGGCAAACCTCTGAAACGGTTTTCGTGCCGCTGACTATTGGTGGCGGGATCCGGGACACTGTTGACCTTGATGGTTCCAAGATTTCGTCGTTGGATATCGCAACGATGTATTTCAAATCCGGCGCCGACAAAGTTAGTATTGGATCTGATGCCGTTATCGCGGCGGAAATTTATTACGAAAATTGCAGCACACTCAGCGGCACCACCGCAATTGAAACAATATCGCAAGCGTACGGTAACCAAGCTGTTGTGGTTAGTGTCGACCCGAAACGAGTATACGTCTCCAGTCCAGAAGCCACACCACACCGGACAATAAAAACGAATTACCCCGACAGTACCGGCCGAGAATACTGCTGGTATCAGTGCACCATCAAAGGGGGGAGGGAAGGCAGGGATGTCGATGTTTTCCAGCTTATAAAAGCGGTAGAGGCAATGGGGGCTGGGGAAATACTCCTGAATTGCATTGACAAGGATGGAAGCAACAGCGGTTTCGATATCGAGCTAATCAACGACGTGAAATCCTTTGCAACTATTCCGGTTATCGCATCAAGCGGTGCAGGTAACCCTGGCCACTTCGAAGATGTTTTTAAACAAACTGCAACCGATGCAGCTTTAGGGGCAGGCATGGTATGTATTATTCTTCCTAATTGCCGACGTCCGCTAACTGGGCGACCTAGTTCCATCGGAATGAGTATACAGTGAAGGACGTCAAAGATCATCTAGGATCCAAGGGCCTGGTTATCCGTGAATCTCGTTAAACGGGTAGCGACGTACGGAGGAGGTCGCTGTTAAATTTGATAGAGTAGCTAGTATCTACGAAAGTTTCGGTCACTCTCTAGGGATCTCGGTTCACCATGCGTCCTAACTTACAAGAATAAATCGACTCAATAGATAGATGGTTAGGCTAGTTAGGACAATATAACGGATAATAATATTCCACTAATTCAAGATACTACCTAACATACCTGTTTCCTTTTCCTGGACGGATGGGCCCGTAGTTAATTAGTCACATGATGTGCCAAGACTCTCGGTCAGGTGGCGAAGCTGGATGCTGAATAATCGGCTGAGGGCAAATCCTTCTTCCGCTTCCTTCGCTGCCTTGATCTCTCTTCTCCTCCAACATCGCCCCATCGCCATCCTATCCCCATCACCATCACCGCCGTTCTCTTCGTCCTGCATTTCTGTCGCAGCCACCGTTGTTTCTACGTATTGTCGCTTCCTTTCCCTTGATACGAAACCGCCGGGTTTGCCGAAACCTTTTCAACCATTCTCGGATCTTTGCCTCCCCTACGAAACTGCCCTCTCTTTCGTTGGTATCCAAATCGCGTTTTGCTTTACTTCCTGTCTGAGATCTAGAGTCACCCTCAGGGACATCTTGACAAGGATTCAGGCACAGCATTCGGTTTACGATAAGTATTGGAATCTGGCTGGTTTCAAACATACCTGTTGTTGTGTTGCTAGGCTGTGAAAAATCATCGAAGGCTTCTGTTGCCTTTCTGTTCTCTTTCGCAAACTCGAATACCTATTTATGTACACAAGCCGCCGCTGAATTTCTCTGGGGTTTTATCAAGCCGCGTTCATTTCCCCCTCTCTTTTAGCTCAAGATTCCCATCAGCCTGTCGATACAAATAATCGAGTTGAGATTCTTCCTTTCACCTTCTGCCATACAAACATTCCACTATTCCCCTTGCTCCTTGCTCCTTGCCTCTTATATCGATCGTCCAGACTATAATCTGGGTGAACTATTTACCTGCTGTGGTTGGCTAGCCTGAGACGACTCGGGGCATTGAACTGTTGCTATCGTTCTTTAGACACGTCTACCTGCTTTCAGTTCCCAAATCCAAAATATTGTCAATTGTTAGCTCCTATCAAATTACCATGACTTCTTCTGTTCATTTCAAGTTCAAATCTCAGAAGGAACCCTCGAGGGTAACGTTCGATGGTACGGGCATATCAGTTTTCGAGCTAAAGAGGGAAATTATCAACCAAAATCGGCTAGGCGATGGAAGTGACTTTGAGCTTGTGATTGTTAATGAAGATACCAATGAAGGTAAGTGGTATAGTCAATCGCCCTCTCCCCCCCTAAACATAATAAGGTGGTTGGATGTCTAACACCAGTTGTAATAGAATACGACGATGATACGACTATCATTCCCCGATCCACCTCCGTCATCGCTCGCAGACTTCCCGCTGCAAGGCCTGGAAAAGGTGGTGCTGCTCGTTATGTTTCCGGGAAAATGCCAGTGAACGCTCGTAGTTCCTCCAGAATCGAGCCGTCTATACCCAATAGACCCACGAATAACGGAAGCACCGCCATATCCAATATTTCCGATTTAAACGGTGCACAGTCGGAGGATGAGAAGATTAAGGCATTGTTTAGCCTCCAGGAATCACAGTGGAAGGAACAACAAAATGAAATGGCAAAGTAAGATGAACTCCTTGTTTTAATGTATTAGCACATTGGTTACGTCTTACTGACAAAATTACTTATAATAGTGCTACACCTGTTCCGTTTGGCCGAGGAAGGGGGAAACCAGTTAATGTTCCTGACCATCCTCCACCACCGGGTTATTTGTGCTACCGATGCCGAGAAAAAGGTATGCCTCCGAAGCGATGCGAGCAAACTTTTCTACTAGAGATACTAACGTTGTCATAGGCCATTGGATTCAAGCATGTCCTACGAATAACGATCCTAAATTTGACGGTCGTTACCGAGTTAAGCGGTCAACGGGCATACCTCGGTCCCTCCAAAAGCAGGTTGAAAAGCCTGATTCTCTTACAATGGATGGCTCGAACGAAGACTCGAAAATATCGGGGGTAATGGTAAATGCCGATGGTGACTTTGTTATCGCCCAGCCAGACAAGGCATCGTGGGAATTATACCAAGAGAAAGCTAAAGCATCTGCCGCTGCCGCCGCTGAGTTTGCAGCTGCCGAGGGAAGCAAGGAATTAGAAGCTCGGGGCTTACAATGTCCACTTGATAAACGGATGTTATTAGAACCAACGAAGACGCCGTGCTGCAAGAAGACATACTGCAATGATTGTATCACAAATGCATTGATCGAGAGTGATTTCGTTTGCCCTAATTGCTCGGCCGAAGGTGTATTACTAGACAATCTAACAGTGGACGAGGAAGCCGTTTCTAAGTTAAAGGATTACGAGAAAGAGAAAGCCGAGAAAAGGGACAAAGGAAAGCAAGAATCGCCTTGTGACGATGACGACAAACCCCCCCCAGCACAAAGCGTTTCTAGGTCCGTCAATTCCAAAATTCCGGCTAATCCCGCGCCAAAGCCATCCACACAGTCTCCCAACATAGCATATCCGAAAAAGCGCCCCGCAGGCGAAGAGGACGAATCCAATGACGCACAAAGCACCCTCGTTGCGCCTTCGATGAAAAAGCAGAAGTCAAATGATGAGCAACCCCAATCGAATGACCCGCGAACTACGATATTAGAGCAACCAGATAAATTTTCTCCTTTGCCTTTCAATCAGCAGCCGCCATTTGGGAATTTTAATTCCCCATCCCCTTCCAATTTTCCAATTCCTGGGTTTCCGCCTAATAATGTGATGGCGATGCCTAGCTTTGGTGGGGGCATGAATAATTCTGCCTCTTTGCAGAACGGATACCCACAGGGTGAAAATGGCTGGAGTCAAATGGGTAACATGGGCTTTACATCCCATAACGGACCATATTCAACCGGGTTCAACTACCCAATGATGCCAATTGGCGGGTATGGCACGAACAATCTACCCTCGGCGTTACATCCCCCACCTATGAATATGAATTATATGAATCAGATGCCCAATCACTTACCGCAAAGACCACAATTTCAACACAATCCAGGAATGGCTGGCTTTTCGAACCAGCAGCGAACGAGTTTTGGAGGGCCGTTTGCAAAAGAGGAGGACAACGCATATTTACGTCAACCGGTGAATCCGCATCGACACCAGGCTAGGCAAAAACGAATTCGGCCAAGCGACTACCGCGAACTGTAGGGATAATCATTATGGCGGTCCGCGAGACTATCTAGGCGCACGTTTACTGGTTTTGCTGGGTTTATTTTCAATGTTATGTTTCTACTTGGTTCCAGCATGGGAGTTATCATAGGTGGTAGCAAGTTTGTCTGAAGCTATCGAGACTATCGTGGTGTCTATATACAAGTTCCAATACGCACTGAACAGTTAATAGGAATTTCCTTTTGAACACCATACAGCCTATATATGTATCTTTTACTGTCGGCTGTCTATCCTTTCGTTGCTGATGCTCGGGACGCTTGTAGTTTTCTATCTGGAATAGTCCAATCGGCAAGACCCAGTGAGGTAAACCGAGGTATTTCGATAAAACCCAGAGAAACAGAAACCAAAGCTCGGCAAATATATATTCACATTTCAATATAGACTCGAATATAGCAATGCCTAAAGGGAATGCTTGGTAATCGCGATGAAGTGCCAGGCCAGCACTGCTACGGAACAAACCAAACCATAAGTATCACAAGGATGCAGATTGTCGAGGACTACAGGGACCGGATTAAGTAGGAACATAGAGTATAAATAGGTTATTGCCTACATCAAAATTTAATTATAGAGGCGTCAATGAATCTCTCCGATATCTTCCAACTCATCTGCCAAAAGTCTGGCATCTCGCCTTCCGCGATCGACATCGACCAGGAGCATAAGCGGTAATGGGAGAATAATTAGAGCAGCCAAAAAGCCAAAGGCTGGTCGTATGTCCCCGTACCGATTGGTTATCAATCCAACAATCGCGGGACCGAATATACTGGAGCCTTTATCGGTGATGGCATACAATGCGTAAAATGAGGCCTCGAACCCTGGTGGGATCAGCTCACCAAAAAAGCTTCGGCAGTAGGAGGACAGTCCCCCCATCACCAGCCCATAAACTGCTCCAACAGGATACATTTCCCACGGTTGCTGAAGACCAAAGACGCCTAGCCTCTTAATCGATGGGATATATCCAAGAAGCCCATATATTGGGATCAGCTCAAACACGCAAATACAAGCAATGATAGTCTGAGAGGCACCCAAATTGAGCCGGTGGGACAGGTAGTTCCAAAAGAATGCGCCGCAGACACCTGACACCATCGCTATCACATTGATCAATCCAAGAGCGGCAAGCTTCATATCCAACTGGGTCTTGGCAAACAGCACTGCTGTTCCGCTTACTGTAGCGATGCCATCTGAAAGGAGAAACCATGCTGCCAAAAAAATAAGAACATCTTTGAGGTGGCGGACCCTAAGGGCAGTACGACCGAGGGATTTCCATGCATACGCAATATAGGCGACCCATGCCCATTTGTGACTACCCCGGGCAGAGTTCGGTAGTGGAGGGCCAGGGCGAGGGCGTAGCCACAGGGCGGCTGGTATTGTAAACAGCAACCACCACAGTCCAATGCCAAAAAGGGCCAAACGGAGCGAGAACGTCGTCGAGCCCGTGGCGACCACAATTAGAATGGAGAGGATTTGCAAAATAATTGCCCCTATATAGCCAATTCCGATCCCGTTGGAGGAGATCCTCGTCGATAATCGGAGTTCTGCGGAGGTTTTTGGGAGTTTGGATAAGGTAGTTTCGAGAGTGACCTCTTCCTCAAGCAGTGGTGATGTAGAGAGTGTTGTACTTGCTCGACGACCTTGGACTGGGACAGAATACTCTGGAATGAGTGCAGTCCGTTCATCGTTGGGGTGATTATCGGCTTGGGAAGGTTGGATGTCGGGGTGATGGCGAACAAGTAGGGGCAAAAATGAGTTGAGCAGTACAAACGAGGCGCCAAAGCAAGTGTTCGCTATAATGGCAAGCAATGCGCCGAGTAGATATACCTGCGGAACGATAGCGAGGAAAAGCATGGTTGAAATTGCCCCAACTCCAGCAAAGACTAAAATAAAAGCCTTGCGGTAGACACCATGGTCGGCAGCTCCAGACATGGAGATGATGAGCAACGATTGTATTAACACGCTTACTGAGAAGGTGTACATCGCGAAGCTCGCGGTGTTTATTTGGATCCCCAGAAAATATATCACACACTGGTTGGGCGTGGGCGAGCGTGGTAGGTTAGAGTACAGCAAAGAATACATGGGAGGACCCGTCTTCCAGGTTGCACTGCATGGTGTAGTTGTGTCATCAAGGAGCACACCTCGGTCCCTCGCCATCTGTTCA
Organism: Emmonsiellopsis sp. PD_33; assembly: GCA_032988165.1. Taxonomy (NCBI): domain Eukaryota; kingdom Fungi; phylum Ascomycota; class Eurotiomycetes; order Onygenales; family Ajellomycetaceae; genus Emmonsiellopsis; species Emmonsiellopsis sp. PD_33. The sequence continues at coordinate 73,358 of JANTQF010000102.1, read as the reverse complement.
AGAGTGATTGGAAGAAATGATCCTATTTCAAGCAATGTGGTCAATTAGTATTTGAATAACATAGAGCTTTTTTGTTTGACGTTCTCAGGCAAAAGATAGAATGATCTCAAGACATGTAAACATGCATGGCTGTTCGAGTGATCACTCCCCTTCCATCAGACAGCGACAGGAGCCATCTATTCGTACCCATACGAGCCGGAGGGATAAGTATGGACCGGAAAAGCCTACCCATAGCACACACGGTAAACACCTCCGCAGCCCAGCCATAACAGTACCATCCTGCCAGTTCTTTTCTGCTGGTTGGACGAGTGTCATCTCCGGGGTACTGGGCAAAGATCTGGTCCACCGATCGCTCGGATCCAGAATCGTCGGTAGAACGCATTATCGATTAACAGCCCAGAAGGGGGGGCTCCATTGTCTACATTAAAAAGCAGACCATGCTGGGGGTTGGATGGGTGTTGGTTGAAAGCGGTGTGTTCTTTCACTGATGAAGGTTAGGGAGGAAGCTTACGGAGGGCGCTATCAAAAGAATTGCGCTGCCCTGCACCGCTAAGATCAATATTATACCACTAAGGAATGCCACCCTGTTCACATTAGTAATTACATTAGTTCCAAATTACCCCTCATTCTATATATATAGCATGCTCACCTATTCTCTGTTGATTCCACTTTCTCTTCTGTATCTATCTCATTCAATATGGTACCCTATCTCAATGTTGCAACACAAGCTCTCATGGTAGCTCTCAAATCTCCCTTTTTTAACAAATCAAATGCTGAGATCACTGAGCTCACCCAGATCTTAAAGAGTCAAATCAACTATATATATAAATGTGCAGTTGAGTGTGGATTCAATCCAGATCTTCCTTATCTTGTGATTTGTGATGAATTCATTTAAGATGCTGTGAAATCTGGCCAGCCAAAGAAAGATAATGGTAGTGTAAAGAATGCTATTCTTTCAAAGGTTTAATATAATTGATATGGATGAGAAAAGACCTGTGCTGACCTTACTAATAAGCTCAGTAATGAAGGATTAAATATCTCTCCTATAACTATATGGAGAATCTTGTGGAAGGCTGGACTTTGAAAGATAAAACCTACATGAAAATCAGAACTCATTAAAAAGATGTGGATGGATTGTCTTCAATTCTATCTTAAGCATAAAAATTGGATGTTGGAGAATTGAAAGAAGGTTATTTAGTCAGATGAGACCTCTATTATCCTTCTTCATTAATAGAGGGGGTATAGAATATGATGTAGCTCTAAGGAGGCCTACACTCAGAGCTGTATATATGAACAATGGAAGGAATCATCAGAGTTCATGTTTTAGGAGTATTTTTCATATGATAAGAAAGGATCTTCCCACTGCTAGGTTAAGAAGACAGCAGCAGAGCACACTCAGTCAGTTGAATATATTAAGAACTTGAACACTGAGATAGAGCTAATAAAGAGGTAAGAATGAAAGCTTTCAACTAGTATTTGAAGACTATGAATTGATTGTTAGCAGCTAGGCATAAAATCAGTGTGGAAGTTCAAAAAATCAACTGGCAAGCTATCTTACAGTAAAGGTGGAGAAATTGATTGGTATTAATATCAAATTATTATTCTCATTTTGAAGCTTTTTCCCTTTGCAAAAGAGTGTCAAAAAGAGTGTCCAGATACTGTTATTCAAGAGGATAAAGTGCCATCTTATGACTACTATATTCAGTGTTATATGTACAGTCTTCAGGACATTGAGCAGCTTCTCTGGTGTGAGAATTTGCCTGACCTTAATGTGATAGAGGCCACCTGGCCTTGGATGAAGCATAAAATAACAAAGAAAGAAGCTCCCAAGATACATGTAGAAGCTGTGAGATTATAAGAGCAGGCATGGAGAGATCTACTGCAGGAGAAAATTCAGGTGTGGATTGAGTAGATTCCTATACATATTCAAAAGATCATAGAGTTAGAAGGTGGTAATGAGTATAGAGAAGATAGGTAGTATGATAAGTATAGAGCTGCAGTGCCAAGAGATGTAAAGAAATAAAAGGAGATTGAGTAGATTGAGTGGGTTGAGAAGGTTGAGTAGTAAGATAGTGAATGAGGGAGGTTGAAGAACACTACATGTGTAAGAGCATGCAATGGACTTAGAATAATGATGAGGTGGATATTCAGTACAAAATACAGTGTGAATTTCAGCCAAGCCTTGTAGCACTGTCTAGCAGTTTTTTTGGTGGTGCAATTCTTTTGATAGCGCCCTCCATATGTTGGGTAGATCTCCAAACACATGGCCCACTTCTAAGTATAACTGTTGGCTGTAGGCTGCCTCTGATCTCCCAATCAGACTTAGTGCAAACACATGATTACACAGTAGATAGATCTCTTACTAGCTAGGTAATATAAGAGTCTTCAGCCTTCCTACAGGCTATAGCCTAGTATACATTTTTTTTTCATTTATAAACAATGTAAAAACAACTAAAAAATTTATATAATCTGAATATTTTAATATAAGCTCACTCTAATATTATAATAAGAATGCAGTGTATAATTAATATCATAAAAAAAAGCTTGATTCTTCTAAGTCTCTAGAAGCTCTATAATATAAATATCATCAGTTAGATTAATTAATCTAAGCTAAAAAGTATAAGTAAGAGGATATAAGAATGTGAGGACATATAGAGCTTCTATATAGTAAGTACTAAGATTTTAGAGAAAGTCTATATCCTCATTAATCTACTAATAATAAAATAAAACTAATTAAGTATCATCTATAGTATCTTTACAGGTAGAGGGAAAACTAATTAATTATCACAGTCATTATAGTATCTTCAAGTGAAGGCATCTCTTCATTAAGGTAGAAATAAATAATAAAGATAAAAGAAATAAATAAAGATATAAATATTTCATTTTATTCTTCTAGAAGCTTACAGGGACTTTTAATAACTATTATTTTAAAATATCTAATTCATTAAGATTATAGCTTCTTAGCTTATTTATTAGTAATATTATTATCTAATTATTATATTATATTCTTAATATCTTCTATGATCATTTCAGAGAGAAAAATGGCATGATTATCATGACACTACTCATTTTATAATAGGTAAATTTCCTATAGATAAATTTCATTTTACTAATAAGATAGTATTTTAAAGTGCTCTATCTTGACATGATTCTTATTATATAGATATACTATCTATATGATGTTTACTTTTCATATTATATTCATTACTTCTTTATAATTATTATTTAAGTGGATAAACTTTTTCTAAATATACTAGGTTAAAGAATTACAGTATTTCTATTCTGATATAAGTATCTTAAAATGTAAATATACAGGTTTATTTATATTATAAATCTCAGTGATGTTGTAGGTTTTAAGATCTACTACTTACTTTAGTAGAATACTATTAATAGTCATACCAATATAGGTCTTCTAAGCTTGAAATTTAATATAAGTGAGTAGGTAGTCTAACACTGGTTCCTGGAAGTCTCAGCCCTTTTCTAGGTTGATATGAATCTTCAAGAAGGAGAATTAAAGAGTGTTTTCTAGCTTAAAAATAATAGGGAACTTGATCTCTTTATCTCTATTCTGATGATAATATTATTCTACTTTAAATAAGATATTACAGTTCTCAAGTGAGTTTGCTGTGACTTTTCCAAGGTGATCCTTATCTAGCTTTTTACATACTAATTTAATTAATAGGGGTAAGTTAGTTATAATGAGAATCTTATCTACTATCATATCTTTAGTGATAAGAATACTAATAATAGCTTTTACTTCTAATAGGGAAACTTCTTCATTCTTATATATCTTATTGAGGATTAATTTGAATTAAAAGTTATTTAGATCTTCTCTACTATTTTGTTTTAGAGGTATTTTATCTTAATTACTATTATTACTATTATTATCTCTATGTTTTTCTTCATTTTTATCCTTATAATTATCATTAGATGGATCTTCTATATTTTCATTATCATTTATAAATAGATTATTTTACTCTTTCTACTTGTATGGGAACTGACATTTCTGTAAGAATTCAAATGTCAGCTATTAAATTGTAACTTTAAGATAGTTAACTGAGATTTACAGGTTGCTATTCTTATATTCTTCATATTCTTCTTACTATTCTTATGTCATGTTGTTATAAGTATATAATATGTCTAGAATATTATAATTAAAATAGATAGCTCTAATGATTATTCTCATGCAGGAGAAGTAGTACTCTTACTATATGTTTTAAAGTAATTATAATAGTCTTTTACCTGTAATTATAAATTCTTCTGATGACACATTGCAGCTGTAATTTGCATCTAGTCTGTCTACTACTACAATGAAGTCTAATAGTTATAGATATAGAAAAACCTAGTATATTATTTATTATTAGTAATTATAAAATCTAGTTAATTTATTTCTATTCAACCTTGTTTGTGATGTTAGGGGTCTGATTGCTGTATAATTCTTATATATATAGAAATAATTTACTTATATCTAAAAGTTAGTAATTATAAGTAGCTAGCTAAAAGAACTCATTCATCATCTACAGTATGAATATGTCATGACTTGTATGTTAATATGAGTAGTAGGGGTTAGTCTAAAAGTTTTATATGTCTATTTTGTATGATATGTTATTATAATGAATAAAAAGGTAGATATTACATATTTATGGTGAATTCATTACTATAGCAGCAACATTATTAGTATTAGGAGTAATAGTGTATGAGTAAGTCTAGTAACATATCTCTATCTTTTATAGCTCTAGATGCTTGATGCTATGAAGAATCCATACTTTATATTATATATACTTATAATAAAAATAGGGTTGCTTTGTTACTTAGTTCTTTAGTTATCTCTTAGAGGCTCTAAACTAATAAATCTTCTTAAATTACTCAATTAATTCCTTTAATCCTTTAGTTTCTATCTTATTTACCCATTAATTATCCTTTAGTCTGTAGTCTTTCTATTGTAGTAGGTACTGAGTTCTGCTGTGTGATATCCTCTTTACTATGATCTTTTTGATTTTATATATAGGATTTTTGCTGGCTACTACTGATTTAACTGGTAGGAGTTCTAAGTGTTAATGATTATAGAGGTTTCTTTATTAAGGGAGAGGTTCAAGCATCACTACACTTATAACTAAATAGATCTTCATCATATATGGTAGTTTCAGTTTATATATAAATAATTCTATTCACTTAAGTATTCTGAACAGTCCAGTAAATTAATTATTATATTTATATGAAATCTTTGTAGCTGATATCTCATATTCCTTATGTAAGTAAAGGAGTACTCTATTCTCTATTTAGAAGCTTTATGATGTATGCTTCTAATCATAATAGTTCTTAACTATTATAATTATCTCATTAAGTGCTAGGATTATGTCTCATTGAATATGAAAGCATGGCACTGTAGATGTTATCATTAATATTGAAATAAATAAGTTGATGATAGTTCTATATATAACCTTATAAATTAAGTGTTCTATTAATGTAGATTTAGCTGCATTAAAATAAAAGGTAATTGTTAGTAGTATTTACAGCCAGTCATGTAGGTTTCCTATTACTATAATAGCATGTTGTAGAGTAATTTGTATGATTTAGTTTATTCTTTCACTCTACTCATCTATTTGCAGGTAGTATGTGATGGAATAGAGGAGCTCAACCTTAAAATACTTAAAGAGATTTTACTAGAGATTACTGAGAAACTTAGAGTTCCTATCTGAAATGATTCTATGTGGGATTTCCTAGTCAGCCAGCAGTAAACAGTTAAGTAGGGCTTTTACCCAATCCTCTACATTAAAGTTAAATTACCTAGAAATGATTATAATTCATTTAGAGAATTTACATGTAATAGATATTGTTGTATTGCATTTATCATCTAGCAATGCAAATATGAAGTTAATGATTATTATATTATATAGAATATCCACAGTTTGTATGAGTTAATACTATCTGTAAGGCTTATACTGCAGTGTCTAGTTAACTTAATAGCTGAGATAGTACTTGATATATTTCTATAGCTCTATTATATAGTAGTATATCATCATATCTTGTAGATTTCCCAAGGTTCAATTGAATTCTAGGTGGTTAGAGGTGTGGGCTAGGTTAAAGATTTCTTTGTGTAAAGCTTTTGGGATTACCAGTCACTTTATCTTATTATGTGTGTGATATAGAATGCCATCAGTTAGCTCATATAGGAGTCTGAATGGCTCTTTAGCTGCATTGTTTCTTTTAAGAATTTCTATGATATAGGATAGCTTGATGTCTTTAGAATATCTATCCTTAAAATGTCTTTAGAAGTTATTAGATATTTCTACTAGAGTCTTTATATAATTACTATTAGTAGTGATATTATTATCTTTCTTCATATAGATGAGGTATACATCTTGTATTTCTTTCAGCAGTTTATTTATATTCATTGTTGTCTTATTTCTACTAGGCAGACAGGACAGTACATTTAGCATAAAATGTAGCTACTTAGACTTATATATCATCTTGATATAAAATTACTGTAGGTATGCATCTATCTGAACTAACTATAGATTCTAATGATTTATTACTATTATTCTCAGGTGTGTAGCCTTAAATATTCTAAATATCAATTTATAATCTATATAAATAATAGTATGCTTCACTGAGGCTTCCATCAGGTATCATACCTTACAGACTATCTATATTAAGTAGGTAATCTTAAGCTTAATACGCCAGTAATGATTCTCAGCAGGCATGAGAGTCTTACTGAGAAATAGAATTGATTTGACTAGTCTCTATAGTGAGAGTATTATATAGTCTTCTGTTTTTAATACTGGCCAGCTATTTTTAATATAAAATATTATAATGTTGAATCCTCATTCAATTAATGCATCTACATTAATAAATAATACCCACTGATTATTAATATATATTAGAAAAGGTCAGGTGCAGAAAATCTCTTATATCACTTTAAATACTATATATTTTATAGTTATTCCATCTATCTTTATTACCACAGTATAGGCTGTATGCTTAATGCCTATTATAGGTTCTATCTTAAGTAATTCTATCTTTCATTTCTGAAGCAGGTCTGTCATGTAGGTATATCATGAAATATATTAGTATAGTCAGCTATTTAATCTGAGATATTTCTTAAGATACACTAGCTTTATAGGAAATTCTATTTTGATGAGCATTTTGAATTTTTCTTCATTAATGAATAAACCTAGTTCTGATACATACTAGCTCAAGAGGTGTATAGAGGGAAATCTAATATAAGTCTTCTTTAGATTAAGTACTATTTCTAGATCTTATAGTTACTAAAAGAGCTTATATAAGTAGATAACATGATGTTTCTATATCTATAAATATACTACCAAATCATCAATATAAACTTATATAAATTTCTTAAGGTCTGCAAGGTACCTGTCAATCTATCATTAAATATATAATATTAAATTAATATATCTCATTATTATAATATTAAAGATCTTCTATCCACAATGTGTAATAACCACTATTTTAGTCCTATCATCTAGGTGGAAATATTAGTAATAGAAAAAACTCATTATATCTTCTATTATAATATATTACACCCTTTTCAGTTCATATAGAATATTTATTTGTAGCAGGGCTAGATATACATCAGACTCTATAGTCTTATTAAGTGTTTAAAGATTCACTATAACTCATCTCTTTCTTATAGGCTTTTCTTCATAGTATGTTATCCATCAAACTATAAATATTAGATACACTGAGTAGGTATGCATCCTTACTCAGCTCATTCTTCTTTGTATATATAATTTATTAAACATGTCATCTATATATTTACAGTCCTCTAAACCTACTAGATATATTTTCACTGTCTTAGATAGAGTAGCCTCTTATTTGAGTAGTACTCTTATTCATTCCTCCTATAAAATATCAGTAAATCTGTAATGTCCAGCATCAAATATAAAGGCTTTTTAATTTGAAAAGGTGGACTATGAGTCATTGAACAGTGTGATAGAAATAGACAGGTAAAAATGTATGTATATTTCAAACATAGGGGTCATATAGTAATAAGACTATTTGCTGATTCTTTTCATAAGAAACCTGCATAATATATATATCAATAGCTAGCTACTAAGTGCACATCATGTGCACATTGCCAGGCATACTATCAGGCACACTACTGGGCCTGAGATCTGAGATTCAAGGTTTAAGGGCACAGTTAATCTACATGTGACACACAGTCTTCTTTATGCATTACAACTGCCCCCCTCTTTAGAAGCTGGCCTCCAGTGGATTTGTGGATTTTCCATGTTGTAGCCAAAGAATCAGGCTAATATATAATGTATATTATAGAAGGTTCAGGCTATTATACATTATAGAAGATTCAGATCATTACATTTAATAAAAAGTTCAGACTGTTACAGTTAGATAGTTCCCTATTCTACAGGCTAATTATATTATAGGAATTAGTGATTTCATTGTCAGATAATTCAGTGTATAGTATAATTAATATTTATTTTTCATAATTAGATGCCTGGGTGATGATAGGTAGGTAATTTACCATGCAGCTGTGAATATATATATCTTTTACTTTACTACATTCTTTTATTTTCTTTATTAAATATCAGTATTATAATTTAATTTACCATCCTACTCATTATTTACTCTAATATAGTATCCTCTTATCTGAGTATCTATGATATCTTCCACTGGTTTATGAATGCTTTGTGCATTAGTTGCACTCTATTTTTAGATTACTCAGTCTGGATGTATATCTATATAGTTAGATGATTATTTTACTTTTCATATGTTATAGCTATATGATATTATTTGAGTATAATATGTTACTTTTCTTTGCTTCTTTCATATTATTAAGATACCATGTCATAGAAATTACTAATAGATGTACTTTGATAGTTCAAAATAAAAAATATTAATTTAAAATGGCCTCTCAAACTCTTATATCATCATGTGTGCATAGAGGGCATGTACTGTTGAGCTCTTTCTTTTCTCCTAATCTTCTTATAGAGCTAGCTATTTCCCTGTATAGTACTTCTCTATCTCAGAGTCCTCAAACTTCATTATACTCCCCTCTAGCTATATTCTCTTATTATAAAGATTCCCCTTTTATCTTCTTCTACAGCTTCTTTTTTGCACATATCTCTATACTATCTTTTACTATTATTACTCCTCCCTGCATGCTCAGTCATCTATCTGCCTCTATACTTCTCATTACCCTAGTCTGTCCTACTCTCATCCCCACTGTCCTGATGCCTGCCACCTAGTTAGCCAGAGATTTTACACAGCTTGCCATATAGGCTCCAGAGGACAATGGTGACAACAAGAATGAGGATAAAAATAAGGAAAATAAGGATGAGAATGATGATGATAATGATGATGAAAAGAAAGTTAAAAAGAAGAAAAATAAGTACTAAAAGAGGTTTACTAAGGGTCTATACTCATTAAAATGGTGTGAGGAGTGTGTTCACTGTCTAATCATTAAGGCTGATGTGAAGGTATTTTATTACCTTTCTAAGAGTTTACATGTAACTTATTGTTCTTGATGTGTGTAGTACTATCATCACTGTGAGATAGTAAGTTTTCTTACAGTTAATTTGAAAAAAATTAATTACTAACTGCACTGTAGGTTCCCATTAATGTGTATGTAGATGCTATAGAGTTAATTAATATAACTAAGTAATTAAATCACTTTAAGAATCTATCAGATAAGTCTAAGTATACTGATGTAATATAGTTACTTCTCAGAATTCAGCAGTAATAGAATCAAGCAACCATTTAATATAAGAAAGTGTTAGAGAAGGCAGAGAGATTATTTAATATCATTCTAGTTCTTTATGTAAGTATAATTATTCTATTTTAATATATTTGATTGATTCTGACTTTAATGGAAATAGCTTATTCTTCTAGACTAAATATAATATACACTCTAAGTTTTCTCTGGTTTTTTTTGATTTATTTTTTATCTGCTACACTCCTCAGAGCTTTTAATATTAATATAAAATAATGAGATTTAATTTTTAGGAACTTATTCTTTCTCTTCTCTTCTTTCTATATATAGGCTAGTTATTACTTGGGTTGACAGCACTTCAACTTCATCATCTTGTGATCAAACTGCACATTAAACTTATCAATTAGATTCTACACATTCTCAAGATTTTCTATATTCTCCTAGGAATTCTCTATCTCTATCATATTTTTCCAGTGTACAAGATACTACTAGCCATTAAAATAGTTATACTTCTCTAGAATCTCTTTAACTTTAAACTTTTCAACTTCATCTATCATTATCAATTCAGCCTCTGGGATTTCACTATGCTGCATATAGTATAATTTGAGTAATGAGACATGAAAAACAGAGTATATATCTTTATATTATAGTATAAGTTTTAGTTTGTATATCTATTTTCCTCACTTATTAATAATTTTAAAAGGGCCAAGTTAATAATAATTTAACTTTAGACTTAGGTATAATATGCTAATGTTTTTTAAGTGCAGCATGATCTAGTCTCCAACTGTAAAATACTTCTCTTTATAACACTAATCATAGTATTTCTTCTGTGTTTCCTAAGTCTTTAGAAGAGATTCTTGCAGATTATTCCATACTTTTCTTATATAATGTATATATTCTATTACCTTCTATACTTCTCTTCCCTCTATATTGATGTCTAGTTTGACATTTAGATATAATTTAGGTTAAAAACCCATCAGTGCTTCTACAGGAGACATCTTGAGGATACTATACATAGAGGTATTATAGGAGAACTGCACTAGTAGGAACCATCTGACCTAATCATTCTAGTAGAAGTTGCAGTAGATGTGCAGGTAGTACTCAAACATCTAATTCTACCTCTCAGTTTAACCATTCATTTGAAAGTAAAATGTAGTTATTAATCATTAGTGTGCTTTCAGAAGGTAATAGAGTGTTGACTAGTATTTACTGGAGCTGAATATCTCAGTATGATTCATTATCTAATGATGTGAGTAATCAAAAAATCTGGTAAAGATGTTAAATATCAGATTCATAAGCTCTAATGCACTTATACCTTTATTAACTGATTTGTTAACTGCATACTTAATTAATTTATTTACAAATACTATGATTGAATTATAAACCTTATTATTCTACTTGAATAGTAGGAATTTGATGATGAAATCCATTATTATTATTTCAAAAAAAGAGGTAAAAATAGGAAGTAGTTCTAATTGATTATATTTCTTGTAACAGTACATCTTAACCTATTAGTAGATATTGTAGGTGCACATATATTCCCAAACATTTATTATTATATCACACTAAAAGTATTTCTTTCAGATGCACTCAAGAGTGCACTTAACACTAAAATGTCCCTCTTAAGAATCATTATAATTCAATTTTATGATCTCATCTCTTATCACTTGATCTACAGGGATAAAAACATAACCCTTATAATAAAATAGACTATCTCAGTTAGTTATTTAATTTAAGTGTTCAGTCTCATTCATTTTACCTACTTTTATCCTTCTATGCACCTCAGTGTGCTTAGCATTCTAAGCTTGCATGTGATGCAGGAATTCTATAATGAGTTCAGTAAGAAAGGATTTATAGGCTATATTAGATTTCATAATCATATTAATTAATATTTATAGTACTAGGTGAGCTAGCCTTTTTATATCACTAGCAATGCATCTCTCATTTGCACATACATTTTGATATACACAGAAAGTAAGTGCATCAATGCAAATTACATTTTTCTTATTATTTAGTAGTTTTAAATACCTTATCATATTAGTTATTTACTAACTAAGGTCTTTCAGCTGTGTCTGCACATCCATATTCAGTATTCAAAACATTCCTTAAAGAAGCTTTTTTTGAATTATTAATAATAATATTCATCTTAGAGTATTCTCTTTATAGTTAGGGTAACAACTAGGCATATCTATAGGATTCTTTATCCCTAGATGATATTTAATGATAAAGTCAAATGTGAAGAGTATTTTCATTTATCATATCTGACATCCAACTAATTCTATTATTATTATGAAATGTTATAGATTGGTATAATCAGATAAAACTATTATAAGAAAATACACACCATACAGGTAGTGACATCATTATTTAAATGTTATAAGAATAGTAAGGAGTTTCTAATCATATATATTATAATTATGCTCTATTAATAATAAGCCTTATGAATAGTATGCAATTAGATGCTATTATCCATTATTTAGATCTAATTGCAAGAGGATTACATTCAGTGTGAAACTCAATGCATCTGACTCCACTCAGAGTTTTTAATCCAGATTGAAGTATGTAAGGATTAGAGTCTTTATAAATGCACTTTTTAGCTCTTAAAAAGCTTTCTACATATTAGTATTAAGAAGGATCATCTTTTAGTTCTAGTCTTTCCATGTTGCATCTTTTATGAGTGTAGATAAGAGTTATACTTTCACTGTAAATCTATCTATAAAATGATAATAAAAATTTACAAACTCTAAAAATATCTAAATGTCATGGATGTACTTAGATTTCAGCTAGAAGAGAATAGTATCAATCTGACTCTATTCTATCTTAATGTTATTTATACTAAAGCTGAGGAAATTGATGTAATTTACATGAAATGTATATTTACTAAGTTTTATATATAATTTATAAGTGCATAGACATTTCAGCACTATGCACACATGCTTGCAGTGCTCTTTCTTTAAGTTTGAGTAGATAATAATGTCATTCAGATAGATAATACAGTAGATATCTAGAAGATTGCTCAGAGCCTTATTAATATAGAATTAAAATATTACTAGTGTATTTATAAGTTCAAAGAGAATTACTTAATATTTAAAATGGCTATAGTATATTCAGAAAGCTGTTTTTCACTCATTACCTTTATATATGTATAGTCAGTAATATATATTGTAGAAATTTAATTGTGAGTAGATCTTTACATCAGTCAGCCTGTTAATCATTTTACTAATTAAGGAGAGAGGATATTAGTTCTTTATACTGATAGTATTAAGCCTGTAGTAGTCTACATAAAGATGCATGATTCTATCTTTTTTTAGAATGAAAAATATTAGTACACTTACAGGGCTTTTCAACAGGCATATTCATCCTTTTTCCAGACTAGATTTCAGGTATTCATGTAGCACCTCTAGTTCTTTGACAGAGAAATTATAAATTAGTTAGTAGGAGAGTTCTTTTTCAGATATCAAATCAATTAGATGATCATATTATATATGTTCTGAAAGTAATTCTACTATAACTTCTAAAAAAATATCTTTATATTTATAGTAGGCTTCTAGTATCACTGACTCCCTATCTAGAATTACACTGAATAGAGTAATTAGTTCATCTCCTTCTAGTTAATATAAGTAGATAATATAAGCTGCACATTCAACTCTAACTATTATATCTATTTATTTCATGATGATGATCTTAACATCATTAATATATAGTATATAATATGTTTAGTGTAATTTTAACCATCAGATGTCAGAATCCACAGTCTTAAGCTAGAGGAATTTTAGAATGATATTATAATCTTTTATATCTACTACTTCAAAGTAAAAGCTCTAGTTGCAAGAGAGTCTCTTATCATTAATTATACATGCATACATCTTATATTAGTTGTAGGTTATGACTCAGTGTCTATTAATTGCACTGATTTAGTGTGAATCTTTACTACCTTTTTCAAGATATACTTTTACTTATTTCTGGCTGATAAAATTTGCTTCTATACCCAAGTTAATAAGTGCCCAGGCAATAACTAACCCTTAAGGGGTTTCTAGCTATATTTTAATTATCATTACTTCTTTGCTGTGCCTCCATCCTGTCTTATTTACTCTCAGTGTTATAATAATGCTCAGTACTAAGGGATCTAGTTTTTTAACTCATACTTCTTCATATACTTTTTGAGATGAAGTTCTCAGTAGTCATCAGAGATGTAACCTGATTTATCACAGTAAGAGCACTTAAGATAAGAGATAAATTTAGATTATAAGAATTAGCCTCTAAGTATATAGTTTGAGGATTTTTCTCTTTCAGACTTTATTTTCATCTAGGAATCAAAAGACTTCTTCTTGCACAGTAGATTTATAGTGGTTTCCTACTTGAATGAGAATAGTTTTTAATCCTTATAATACTACTTTATCTTATATAGAAATATTAGTATCTCTTCATAATCCTTAAGGTCTCTCTTCATTAGATGTGTATGAATCTGAATTTCCTCTTAACAGTGATTTATTAGGTTAGAACTGCACTGTTCCTTCTGAATCTTATAGGGTAGATATTTCTCCAGATTGAGAAGATACTTAGCAAAATCTTGAATGAATTGATTATTCTATTATTATATATCTATGTATCTCTTAGTTAATTGCTGTTGAAGTACATCTAGATTCATAAGATGTAATTATAACTACATATAGAGGTCTTTCCAGATGAGTGATGAATTCTCTGGGTTTACTTCATAATTCTTGTGGAAGGCATTCTATTAGTAGAGAGGTTCTATAGTGAGCTTCTATATAACATTCTGAATGTGATGTTTTTTGATAGTATAGTAATCTTCATTATATTTAAATTTCATTTTAATTCAGATGATGAAGTCCTCAAGCTCTGACATACTTTTTTCTTGATATTTAAAGGAGATATCAACCTTTAGATGGGTGATTTAGTAGGGTAACTAGGTTGTTTCTGCACAAGGCCTTTTCAAGGTTTGATTTTGAGCTATAATTTTCTTCTGTGTAATCAGTACAGCTACCTTTTAATTCATTAATTTATCTTATACTAACTAGTCCTCCAGCACCTTCATGATGTATTCTACCTTTTAGATTTTCCATTGCATCTATAGTTCTTTAATATATTCTTCAATTATATGTAGTTATATAGTAGGTAGGCATAGGTCTTCATCATCTGACCCTTCATTACTCACAGTTGATTTATAGTCAGATTCCTGCAGAGGATCCTGCAGAGGATTCTGCAGAGATTTAAGTTATAATTCATCATTACTAGTTCTTTACTGTATAAAGGGATTAATGTGCACTTGAGAGGTTTCCTCATAATTATTCATAATCTTTCCATGAATCATCTTGCTGTTATTCATCTATTTCCAATGAACCATTAACTTAGGAGTAAGTAAATAGAATTATAATGTCTGGTGTTGAATATAAAGACTTTTTGATTTAAAAAGGCAGACTATGAGTCATTGAACAGTGTGATGGGAATAGACAGATAAAAATGTATGTATATTTCAAACATAGAGGTTATATAGTAATAGAACTGTTTGGTGGTTCTTTTCATAAGAAACCTGTGCAGCATATATATCAATAGCTAGCTACTAAGTGTGCACTACATGTGCATTGCCAGGTGCACTGTCAGGCACACTGCTGGGCCTGAGGTTCAAGATCTAAGATCTGAGAGCATAGTTGATCTATATGTGACATATAGTCTCCTTTGTGTGTTATAGATATCATTTAGCACAGTGAATTGCATGTATTTTCTAGTAGAGAATAGTTGAATATTATTTAGTGTAGTGAATTGTACATATTCTCTAATAGAGAATGATTAATTATTATTTAGCACAGTAAATTGTGCATATTCTCTAGTAGAGAATAATTGATTATTATTTAGTATAGTAGATTACATCTACATCCCCTCTTTTTTTCATCACATAATTATTTAATATGATCTACTGTTGTGGATCACTTATTCTATTTATATTCAAATAGTTAGATTCTTTCATCAGACTCTCTAATCATATCATTAATTGATCATCTACTCCTAATTTATAACTACTGCTAAATTTTTTCTACTACTAATATTACACTGAGATGTGTGAGCTATAATTCTGCCTGTCACCACTAATTTAATATGGAGTATTTATAATGTAATGGCTCTTTTGCTTGCATCTTCTTCACTAAAAATGAAGATTATATTGAGTTCTTTTCTACATGCTAAAACTATCATCAGTACTGTTATGCTAGTTAAATATAAAAATAAATAAGAATCTTAATTAGCTCCCAGAACAAATATCCTCTTCTGGCTATGTAGGTGCCTGATATAATTATTAGTGATAATTAAGTATAAAATTCAAGTTTGTAATTTAACATATAATTCTAATAGGTTATACTATCTTAATATTAGACTCTATTTTCATTGCTATACTCTTTATCATCCTCTTCTCCCTATCAGGATAATCCTCCTAGAGCCTCCTAGGACATTTCCTTGGCTAACTCTAATGAGGGGGAATCAGATACCAGACAATTTCATATTCTAATGCCTGTAGTAGAGGTATGGGATAAACACAGATATCATTTAGTACTACCATCAAATTACTATACACTCACATGTAGTCTCTGCTATCACTACTCAGACTTCTTACTAATAAATAGTACTACCCACAATCAGCTGAGTAATATTATAATTAATTTCAGTAACATGCTATTCTCCTCACAGTTCTCAGTAGGAAATATATTATTTATAATAAATAGTATGTTTATGGCTTCTACCTCATTATATACCCTATCATTTTAATTGTCATCTAATGTACAGGATGAAGATATGCAAATAACTTCATTTATAAATATAGATACTATAAATACACTTTCTTTCTCATGAAATAATATTTAATTTATAAACTGATCAATTTAGATCAATTAACTATTACTAGAGTGTAATGTAATAACTGGTACTACAACTAGTAGTTTAGTTATCATTAAATAGCTCAGTGTAACATCTAACTTTATTCTAACTGAGAATGATTGATCTTGCATCATTCATTTCCATCAGACATTAAATAGAGAGGGCCTTGAGAATTACTCTATTTATGATGAAACATGATTCCACATGAGAGTAAGAAATATAAATATATGTGAAAGATATTATTATAATCAGATTAAATGTCTAGATAGCCCAGGTCTTTTTATAGATACTAATAATATAAACTCTGAGAGAGTTTCTTTACACCTACTAACCTTAATTATGGCTGAAGAGATGCTTATTGCACAGTGTAATCTTCACATCTAGGTTAAGTATATGTATGATCTTTAATATTACTATTCTGAACACATCATATGCTTCATGCAGAACATAATGTTAGTTGTAGACAGACTTTCTTGAATACTGAGTATACTTAATATACTAATATTAAAACTCTGGGGTTATGATTAGAATTCTGAGGTTCAACAATGATATGCAACTAATCTATATGTATGCTATTATAATATTAAAGTATGGCTACATCATCTTTATGATAATCATCTGAATTACTAGTATATTCAAATAGATATAGATATAATTACATCATTATCATTTGATGCAGATATAACTGGACAGTTACATTCTATAATTAAAGATGAGGATGATAGGGAATTAAACTGTAATAGCTTATTAAATAATTATAATACTAGGAGGCCACTTCAGAATCAGAATAATATATTTGATGATAATATCTTTAAGGAAATATCATTTATTTTAAACTTACTGGTAGATGTAGATGAGAGAGCACTCCTTACTATCTATATAAATATAGAGCTGAGAACTAATAATCATCTTATAATGCCTTCTATTCATAGGACACTACTGGCAAATTTCAACTCTAGAGAATGAATGTATGTTATGATGTTTCCCACACTTTTCCTCAATAAAGTTGTAGATTTTGCCACTGAATGGGAATATCCTATCATACTAACTTAATAGGTTAGACATATAATGTGCTACTCCAACAGCTATTTTATATGACACCCCCAGTTTCAATATGTTATATTTAATTAAATACTCTGTGAGCAGGCATTCCATGCTATAAAGTGGTTTATTAAAAGGGATAAGAACAGCCTTGACCTTACTATTTATAATATATAAAGGGTTGTGGTCTCTAATGAGCATTTTCCTCTACTTGATTGAATTGTACATTCTAATGATTTAATTAAGGGTACAAAATTATATTAGAATTAGCAGCATCATAAGTTTGAGTTCATTGCTCAGTGGCTACCTCTTAACAGCCTATTCTTCACACTTAGTGCTGCTGATCATTAATAGTATAATCTCTAGAGATATCTACTATATTTTAAGAAGTATTACTAAGCTGCAAGTAATAGATAATGTGCTTCTATAATCTATAATAATATTCAGAATAACCCACATATCATAGCATCCTATTTAGCCTGCCATTTTCAGCTATTCCATGAACTTGTAATGATAGAGAAGTTTGATGTTGAGGACTATTAGTTCTGATTTGAGTAATAGAGCAGGAAAAATGGACACATATATAGCTTCATTTGATTAAATAGCACATCTAATGTAGATATATCAACTACTGAAATATAATAATTATTAATAGATTTCTAGGGGGTATAGATCCACACTGTTAATCTAAACCCTTTCTAATAGCTAGATGCCAGATATTCATCTTCTCTTTCTTTTAGTAACCAGGTAAGTCAGCTACTATCTTCTGGAAGCCTCTAGAGATATTATAGAATCCATGTAATTCAAAGCTAATACATCATGCAGGCCAACTCAGAGGACTACTGTATCACCCTAATAAATTAATTTGTGTAATAGGTGTGCTCCAATTAATAGATCATGTGAGCTAGACACTAACATCAAGATTATAATCACTAGAGAAGAAAGGAAAAAGAAAAAGGAATCATAAGATCATGCAATATAAATAGAAGAGAATTATATGAGGTCAGAGCAAATAAATATTTATATAAAGGCCTGATTGGAGGCATCTGATCAGGCAGTCAGAGATCAGGCAAAGTTCAGGCAAGTTATGGATATAGGGTATAAGGGTATAGCCCTTTACATTATCCCCCCCTATTTAGTTTTAGAGGGCAGGCAGGAGGGTTCAGAAAATTGGATGCAGTGCACTACAGGTAGAGTCTCATCAGATAGATACAGTTCTTTATAATAGATAAGTACAGCAGTGTCCTGCAGGGTAGAGATCAGTTTTCATAAAGAGACTTTATAACTGAGTTATTTCACTAGGTACTGGAATTTTCATTTATAGTAGTAGTAGTTGAGAATGACCTCAATCTCATACTCTACTTCATTATCTTTCCTAATGATGTCAGGCAGATACCAGTTAGTAATCTCTTGTAAGAAGAATAGATTAATAGAGGTCTTTTAGAGTAGGTTTGTGTGAAACACATTATAAATCTCAGATAACATGTCAAGATAGTAGTTATGACTTCTCAGGACTTCAATGATAGTGTACTTAGCATATTAATAGTCAAGCATGCAAAATAGGCAATTAATTATGATATTTTAGAGATCTAATCAGACCTTATTATTCATCTCATAGTGTTCAGTGGGATTTCAGTAGGCACTCATACAGTCCTATTAATTCTACTGAGCACTAGCTATAGAGGATTCAGCTCACTCACAGGCTTACTGGAGTTTTAAGATGATGATGTCCACAATTTAGATTGGATTACAAGATAAAGTAGAAGATTCAGATGATTTAATGAGATTAAGAATTTTAAAATTATAATTATATGAGAGGAAAAATAGGCTAACATCAGTACTGATAATATTACAGCCATTAATTATAAGTTTAACATGCAGGAGGAGTTCATTCCAGTCATTCTGAGCATATAAATAGAACTTTTAGAGATAGTTTTTAATTATCTGAATCATACATTCAGTGCTACCATCAGTTTCAGAGTGATAGGCAGTTAAGAGGTATTAGGAGATTTTAAGGAGCTAATAGATTTAACTTCAGATAGCTCTAATGAACTAAGTTCTACAGTCTGAGATAATTATATGAGATAAATCATGCAGGTAATAAAATGAACTTTAAAGAAAGGCTTTAGTTACTATAGGTATATCCATCTTTACATAGGATTTAAGGATAATACTCTTGCTGAGATAGTCAATAATGATGAGGATATTCTTATAACTATTACTTATAAAAAGATTTACTGTAAAATTAATGATAATATTACATCAGACACATTTAGAGATCAGAAGAGATTTGAGTAGATCTTGATGATAGTCCTACCAGATAATAATAGATTAGTAGATATTGTAGTTCCAGGTGAACTATTAGATGCTCTGAAATATATTAGGCTAGTAGAAATCTTAAGATAAAATTCAGTAGAATACTTTACAGTCTGAATAGTCAGTCATCAGAGAATTATGAGTTTCTTGTATAATTCAGATGCATAATAGTTCTGAATCAGGAATTTACTACCTCCCCTGAAAGTATAGTCAGGAGTTGGAGTCTATAGAGCATTCAGTGATGTCAATACAGACCTGAAGTTTAGATAGAAAACAGCAAGCTTTATCTCAGATGATCTGAGTCATTATCTGAAGATGTTCATCAGAGGTAGCAGTGGTGTTTCAGAGTTCCTAGAGCAGGAATAAGGTAATCATAATTAGTAGGGTGACAGGCAAGATATATATTACTTCATATGATGTTACTCTAGATTCTTTGAGGATCTATAAATCTAATAGTCTCTATTTATAGTTTACTCAGTGAGTATTAAAGTTTTCAGAAGATATATTCTATTCATATTAGAAGAGAGCATCTATTATAAAGTTCTCTATACCAGAATAGTAATAAATTATAAAGTGAAAGTAGCTAAGCAATTCAGCCTAGTACATTTAGCATTTAGAGAGTTTATAGGTTATCATGAAATATTAGAGGTTCTTATGATCTGTGATGATTTCAAAGTCTTTCATGCTGCAGAGTTTAGAGTTCTATTCTTCTAAATATTAGATGATGATAAGGAGTTTCTTATCATAAATCTTATAGTTAGCTTTAGCAGGGCTGAGCTTCTTGAATATAAATATATAGAATTATAGGACATCTTTATCATCTCATTGCATGAAAGTACTATCTGTGATATAACTGAAAGAGTTTGTTTCAACTACCATCAGGTAGTCAGAGTTAAATGTAATGAGTATCAGAATGAAGACAAACATTTACTTAAGATATATAAATATCTTGTTTACTTCTTTAGATCACTGAAACTATTAGTCTTTGCATGTAAGATCAGTTAGTAGTTAGATAATATCAGAGAAATTCCAAATGAAGTATCAGTAGAAATTTGCAAATTCTAGGAAGTCTCACACATTTTTTATAGTTATAGAGGCCTCTCATTTAAGAATAGCAGTAATCTTCTTGGGGTCCATATGAACTCCTTTCCCTACTTCTATGATAAAGTCAAGATAGGTCATTTCTTAGACTTTAAAGGTAGATTTATTAATATCAATTAAGAGACCATATTCATAGAGATAGATGGGGACTTTTCAGATGTACTCTTAATACTATTTATAGGATTTATTAATGAAGATGAGGATGTTATCAAGGTAGATGAAAGTAAATTCATCTAAATAGTCTTATAGGGCCTAGTTGATGTATTTCTGGAAGATGCTTGAAGCATTTATAAGGTTAAAGAGGGTAACTATCTATTCAAATAAACTATATTTTGTGTAAAATGTAGTTAGCTACTCATCTCCTTTTACAATTCAAATCTTATAAAATATGAAGATGATATTAAGCTTTATAAACCACTTGACTCATCTGATTCATTTAAGAGTCTCATTGATTAATAGTAGCAGGTAGTAGTCTTTTCTTATAAGTCAATTGAGGTTATAATAATCTACATAGAATTAGAGGCCTCTATCAGACTTCTTAGTGAAAAGAATGGGTGTATCAGTAGGTAAGTTACTAATTTGAATGAAATCTTTATCAAAAAGATCATTAAGAGTCTTGCAGAGCACAAGCAATTCATCACATGACATATTATATAGGAATTTCCAGGGTGACTGAGGATCTTTACCATCTACCTTTTTAAGTTCAATATGATAATTATGTATGTTATGGAATAATGAGAGCTTCTTAGCAGCCTTATGATTAAAAATGTCAAGGAATTTATGATAGTGTAGGAGGAGGACTGTTATAGAGTTAGTTTTCAACTTCTTAGAGAGTTAGAAGAAAGCTTTCTCTATATTAAACATACTAGTAATGAAGATTTCAACAGGAGATTAGAACTTAAGGTTTCAATTACAACATCAGAGGAGCTCAAAAGTATTAGTAGAGATCTAATGAAGGTTAGTAGTTTTATAGACATTCTTCTCAGACATATAGATATCTCCAGGGAATATAACACATTAGTTGTGTGTATTGATAAGGGCTTGATGTTTAAATAACTAAGATAGGTTTAATATAAAGTTATATAGAAAATTCTTAATTTTATATGTATAAGTATTCTCTCAGAGGAATTCATCAACATCAACATCAAGCTTTACCATATTTCATATGAAGTCATTAGTGTCACCACTGATACCTTCAATTCTTTAGGAAACAATTAGGATACATAGAAAATTATAATAATTAATTATATGAGAGTAAATTATTATATAGTAACAGCAGCTACTATCTACCATAATATTCATATTGAAAGAATGATTAACTATAATAGATATAAGAATTACTGAAACTATCATCTTCTTCTCAAAGATCTTCTTATCTAACTTCAGAAGCTTCTACTCACAATTTCATATAGAAACTAGTCTTTTCCTAAGTCTAACTTAACATCTTTAAAATCCTCCTCTTCCTCAGATTTGATCTGCACATTTACAGATTATACAGGCAATTTTAGGGGAATATGGGTTTCATTGCAGTTGGCAGCTCTATACCCAGATTTATCATAATTAATGTAAACATCTTAGGCACAGTAGTCAGTGACAGCAGCAGTAGTCATATTAGGGATGTAGAAATCATTTACATGAGCTATTAGTTCTCAGTTTATAATATTCAGATTACAGAGCTGAGTTACTTTAGAAAAGACTACTTTAGAGGTAGTAAGAATATTACTATGAATTCAGCTCTAAATGACCTTAATCTCAGATAGGTTGTTCTCTATGCCACAGAGCTTTATATAATATTTAAGGTATATTGAAGGTTTAATAGAGGCAATAATCTACTATAGAAGTTCAAACTTGATGACTTTTTTGAGCAGGGCCTTCTTAACAGTATCATCTCACAGCTAGCTATTAGCTTCTAGAATCTTCTAATTAAATTTTAAAAGAAAGACAGTAAGTAGATCAATCTTCTGGTAAATACTGTGCAGCCAGGTTAGAGCCTTCTGAGCCACTAAAGGGTCAGAGAAAAGAATATCAAGCTGATTGAGGATGACATCAGGGGTTATAAGAATGAGCTTGATATTAGCCTTCATCTAAGGGTGAAATCAGGTGACAGTGGTGCCAGAGAGTTAGGTGTAGATATATCAGGCCTGGTTAGTAAGAGATCTAATTGTATGGCTGTCCAAAGTGATCTTAGCCTCTACACTAAGATGCCAGGCAGGATATTCAGTGATTTACTCACCCATAAATTTCTTGAGGATGGCAAGTCTTTCTTTTAGGCATTTTAGAAAGTCATCAAAAGAAGCAGTCAGGTGAGTAGAAGTTAGAGTAGGAACTAGAATCAATACAGACATATAATTCTATTTAGTAATGAGGTCAATCTTATTTGTAAGTTACTAAATAAAGTTTCAGAATTCAGCATTAGAGCCCTGAGGAGAGATGCTATCTTCATGCAGAAGGTTCATATTTATAATGGATTTAAAAGATTATTTGAATTTAGAGAGTTCAGAGGATTCAGAAAGTTCAGAGGATTTAAAAAGTTCAGAGGAAAATCTCATGAGATATTAATATAGATTATTAGAGTTTTAAGGCCTTTCACTGACATATCATCTAGCAGAGCTGAGCTAAGCAAGTTATATTTCAGATTTCAGAAGAGTTTACTATACATATAAGTCACATTCAGAGAAATCTACTATACATGTAAATCACATTCAGGAGGCAAGTATAACAAGGATCTCTAAGAAGAAATCAAGTAAGTAATTATAAAATATAATAGGTGCACTCTGATTAATGAATCATGCAAGCTAGACACTAAAATCAAAATTATAATCATTAGAGAAGAAAGGAAAAAGGAAAAGAAATTACAAGATCATGCAATATAAACAGAAGAGAATTATATGAGGTTAGAGTAAATAAACATTTATATAAAGACCTGGTTAGAGGCATTCAATCAGGCAGTCTGTGAAGAGCTATGCCTTTATACCCTATATCCATAGCTCACCCAAACTTCACTCAATCTCTGACTACCCAATTAGATGCCTCTAACTGGGCCTTCATATGAACATTTATCTACTCCAACCTCACATAATTTCCTTCTATTTATATTATATGATCTCATAATTTCTTTTCCTTTTTCCTTCCTTTCTCTAGTGATTATAATCTTAATTCTAGTATATAGCTTGCATGATCTACTTATCAGAGTATATCTATTATATTTTGTAATTACTTGCTTGATCTCTTCTTAGAGATCCTCATTATATTTACCCTTCAAATGTGATTCACATATATAGTAGATTCTTCTAAATGTGACCTACACATACAGCAAACTCTTCTGAAATCTGAAATATAACTTGCCCAGCTCAGCTCTACCAGACAACATGTCAGTGAAAGGCCCTAAAGCCCTGACAGTCTATATTGATATCTCATGAGATTTTCCTTCAAACTTCCCAAATCCTCTGAACTCTCTAAATCCAAATAATCCTTTAAATTCATTATAAACATGAATCCTCCATGTAAAGATAGTACCCCTTCTTAGGGCCCTGATGCTGAGTTCTGAAACTTCAGCTAATAGCTCACAAACAAGATTGACCTCATTGCTGAATAAAATTGTATGCCTATACTAACTTTAGCTTCTATTCTGACTTCTGCTCACCTGACTGCTCCTTTTGAGGACTTCCTGAGACACCTGAAAGAAAGACTTGCCATCCTTGAGAAATTCATAGGCAAATAAGTCTCTGAATATCCCACCTGGCACCTCAGTGTAGAGGCTAAAATTGCTTTAAACAGCCTTACAATTAGATCTCTCACTGATCAGGTCTGATACATCTACACCTGACTCTCTAGCACTACCATCACCTAATTCCACCCTTAGATGAAGGTTAATACCAAGCTCATTTCTATAACCTCTAATATCATTCTTGACCAGCTCAACATTCTTTTCTCTGATCCTTTAGTAGCCTAGAAGGCTCTAACCTAACTACACAGTGTTCATCAGAAAACTGATCTACTCTCTGCCTTTCTCCCAAGATTTAATCAGAAGATTCTGAAAGCTGACAGCCAGCTATAGAATAACACTATCAAGAAGGCCCTACTCAAAAAGGTCATCAAGTTTGAACTCCTACAGCAGATCATTGCCTCTGTTGAACCCCCTACATACCTTAAATATTATATAAAGCTCTGTGGCATAAAGAACAACCTATCTGAGATTAAGGCCATTCAGGGCTAAATCCATGATGATACTTCTACTACCTCTGGAGAGGCCTTCCCCAAGACCTCTCTACCAAAGAATCTAAATACTATGAATTGAATGCTTATAGGGCTTACTCACATAAATGCATTCTACATTCTGAATATAACTACTACCACTATTATTAACTATTGTGCTCAAGGTGTCTGCATTAACTGCAACAAACCTGGGTATAGAGCTGCTGACTGCCACAGAACCCATATTCCCCTAAAACTGCCTGTATGGTCCACAAACATACAAACTAAGCCTGAAGAGGAGGAAGACTTTAAAGATGCCAAGTCAGACTTGGGAAAAGACTAGCTTCTATGTGAAATTGCAAGTGGAAGCTCCTAGAGTTAGATAGGAAAACCTTTGAGAAGAAAATGACTATTCTGGTGATCCTTATACCTACTGTAGTTAATTGTTCTTTTAATATAAATGCTATGATAGATAGTGGTTGCTGTTACTATTCAATGATTCACCCTTGCATGATTAACTATTATAACCTCCTGTGTATTCTAATTAACCCCCAAAAGATTAAAGGTGTCAATGGTGACACAGGCAGCTTCATATGAAATATGATGAAGCTTGATGTTGATGTTAGTAGATTTCTCTAAGAAAATACTTATACATATAAGATTGAGAATCTCTCATATAACTTCATACTAGGCCTATTATAGCTATCTGAACATTAAACCCTCATTGATGCTTGCAACTAATGTGTTGTATTCCCTAGAGGCATCTGTATCTTCAAAAAAGATATTCACAAAACTACTGACCTTTATTAAATCTCTACTAATACCTATAATCTTCTTTGAAGCTGCAATTAAAAATTTAAGTTCTGACCTCCCATTGAAATCTTCACTACTAGCATGGCTGACATAGAGAAGGCTCTCTCATAGCTCTCTAAGAAGCTAAAGACTGACCCTGTAATAGTCCTCTCTCCACACTACTATAAATTCCTTGATGTTTTTGACTATAAGGCCACTGAGAAGCTCCTACTGTTCCATGGTATGCATAACTATCATATTGAATTTAAGAAGATAGATGGCAAAGATCCTCAGCTACCCTGAGGACTACTATACAACATATTACATGATGAACTGCTTGTGCTCTGCAAGACCCTTAATAACCTTTTAGATAAGAATTTCATTTAAGTTAGTAATTTGCCTGCAGGCACACTCATACTCTTTGTGAAAAAGCCAGGTAGAGACCTTTAGTTCTATGTTGACTATCAGAGCCTCAACTGCCTCACCTGAAAAGATTGTTACTCACTACTATTAATCAATGAGACTCTTAAATGAATCAGTCAAGCTAAGTAGTTCACAAAGCTAAATGTCATTTCTGCATTCTATAAGATCTAAATCATAAAAGGAGATGAATGGCTAACTACCTTTCACATAAGATATAGTCTATTCAAATGGATAGTTACCCTCTTTGATCTCATAAACACCCTGAGCACCTTCCAGAAATACATCAACTGGGCCTTATAAGACTATTTGAATGAATTTACTTCTACCTACCTTAATGACATTCTCATCTTCACTAATAGATTCTATAAGCAGCATTAAGAGCACATCTAAAAAGTCCTTATCTACCTCCATAAACACAGCCTCCTAATTGACATTGACAAATCTATCTTTAAAGTTCAAGAGACAACCTACCTCAGCTTCATTATAGAGATGGAGAAGGAAGTTCATATGAACCTCAAGAAGATTATTGCTATTCTTAAATAGGAGGCTCCTACAACTATAAAAGGCATGCAAGGCTTCCTAGAATTCATAAATTTCTACTAATACTTCATTCAGGATTTTTCTGACATCATCTGATTACTAACTGATCTCACACATAAAGACCAGTAATTTCTATAGTCTAAGGAGGCAGACAAGGTATTTATGCACCTTAAATAGATGTTCATCTCCATCCTGATGCTCATTGTATTTAACCCTGACCATCTAATGGTGATTAAAACAGACTCTTCCAGTTATATCATAAGCAATACTCTCATGTAATAGGATGATGAAGGTGTCCTGTAACCCTACATATTTATGTCTAAGAAGCTCAGCCCTGCTGAAGCTAACTATGAGATCTATGACAAGAAACTTCTTGCCATTATTTAATGTCTAGAAGAATGAGACTTCAAACTTCACAGTGTGAAAGACTTTAAAATCATCACAGATCATAAGAACCTCTAATATTTCATAATAACTCATAAACTCTCTAAATGCTAGATGTGCTGAGCTGAATTTCTCAGCCACTTTCATTTTATAATTCATTATTGCCCTGACACAGAGAACTTCATGGCTAATACTCTCTTTCAATGTAAATAGAATATACCTTCTAAAGACTTTAATACCCACTAAGTAAACCACAAATAGAGACTACTAGATCTACAGACCCTTAAAGAATTTGAAGTAACATCACATGAAGTAATATATACCTCACCTGTCATTCTACTAATTATAACCACCTCATCTCTACTCCAGAGACTCTGAGACACTGCTGCTACCTCTAATGAATGCCTTCAAATGATGACCCAGATCATCTGAGATAAAGCTTGCTGTTTTCTGTCTGAACTTCAAGTCTGTATTGATATTACTGAATGCTCTATAAATCCTAACTCCTAATTATACTTCTAAAGAAGGTGGTAGGTTCTTGATTCAGAATCATTACACACCTAAATCATATAAGAAACTCATGATTCTCTGATGACCAGCCACCCAGGCTGTGAAGTACTCTACCAAATTTTATCCTAAGATTTCTACTAGCCTGATATATCTTAGAGCATCTGACAGTTCATCTGAAACTACAATATCTATCAATCTATTATTACCTAGTGAGACTACTACCAAGGTCTACTCAAATCTCTTCTGATCTCTGAACATGTCTGGTGCAATGTTGCCATTGATTTCACAGTAGACCTCCTCATGAGTGATGACTGCAAGAATATCCTTATCATTATTGACTGCCTCAGTAAAGATATTATCCTTAAACCCTATATGAAGATAGATGTGCCCACAGTGGCTAAAGCTTTCCTCTGAAGTCTGTTTTATCACCAGCATGGTTTATTCTATATAATTATCTCAAACTGTGAGATCTAGTTTGTTAGAGCTATCTAAAGCTAAATCTACTAGCTCCTTAAGATCTTCTGGTATCTCTTAACTGTCTATCACCCTGAAACTAACAGCAGCACTAAATGTATGATTCAGATAACTAAGAACTACCTCTAAAAGTTCTATTTATATGTCTAGAATAACTGGAATGAACTCCTCCTGCATGCTAAATTTACAATTAATGGCTGTGACACCATCAGCACTGGTGTTAGTCTGTTTTTCCTCTTATATAGTTATAATCTCAAAGTTCTTAATCTCATTAAATTGCTCAAACCTTCCACTTCACCCTGCAGTTCAATTCAAATTGCAGACACCATCATCTCAAAACTCCAGCAAGCCTGTAAGTAGGCTGAATTCTCCATGATCAGTGCTCAGCAGAACTAATAGGACTGCATGAATGCTCACTAAAATCCTACTAAATATTATGAGGTGAATAATAAGGTCTGACTAGACCTCTAAAACATTATGATTGATTGCCCATCTCACACACTTAACTACTGATATACTAAGTATACTGTCATTAAAATCCTGAGAAGTCATAACTACTACCTTGACATGCCACCTGAGATTCACAATGTGTTTCACACAAACCTACTCTGTAAAGTCTCTACTAACCTGTTCCTCTCACAAGAGATTACTGACTGGCATCTACCTAGCATCATCAGAAAAGACAATAAGGTAGAATATGAGATTGAAGCCATTCTTAACTACTGCTACTGTAGATGAGGATTCCAGTATCTAATGAAGTGACTTGAATATGAAGCCCCTTTATGGGAACTAACCTCTACCCTGTAAGATACTACTGTGCTTGCCTGTTATGAAGAGCTGCACTCACCCAATAAGACTCTGCCTGCACTGCCTCACATCTGATTTCCTGACCCCTCCCACCCACCCTTCAAATCCAAATAGGGGGGGATAATGTGAAGGGCTACACCCTTATACCCTATATCTGTAGCTCACCTAAACTTTACCTGATCTCTGACTGCTCAATCAGACACCTCCAACCAGGCCTTTATATGAACATTTATTCACTCCAACCTCACATAATTCCCTTCTATTTATATTGCATGATCTTGTGATTCCTTTTCCTTTTTCCTTCCTTTCTCTAGTGATTACAATCTTAATTCTAGTGTATAGCTTACATGATCCACTTATCAGAGCATGCCCATTACACAGTCAGAGATCAGGTAAAGTTTAGATGAGTTATAGATATAGAATATAAGAGTGTAGCTCTTTATAATTTGATAGATACACACAACATTCTGAAGCATACTATCTATATAAAGATAAATGATTAGGAGAGTATCACTATCAATTCTTCTATCTGAAACCCCTCTATAATCATCTCATAATTACCTGCTGTAATGATGAGGATAGGCTCTCTAAACATAAATCATAATAGATATTTACTTTATAGCATTCAGATGAGTTGCTCCAGGCATTTTCATTAGTAATAACACTAGATTAGCTAGCTAATGAGGATCTTTTCCTATTCACTTCTCTAGAGGTAGTGCTTAAATATACTGCAAAGTACTGCATTAAGAATAAGATTAAATCAACATTATATTATAATATTATAAAGAGTGTATGTAGTGTAGCAACACATTCCCACACTCATTCATCAATGTAGACTGTAGTGGCAAAAATACTAAATAAACTCATTAAGAAGAGAGACTGGCTCATACAGAAGATCTACTACTATTTCATGTTTAAGCTATTAATACAGAGTAGTCATATAGTTGTGTTACTGCAATGTCATGTAGATGTACTGATAAAATGATCTTATAAAGTTATAGAATCAGAGATTATCTTAATAAAGTTATTAGTTAAATAATATAGAGTATAATCTTAGTCTTTAGATGGGGTCTGCTTGCTAAAGTTCATTTGAAAGTATGATTAGAAAAAGTATAAATAATAATTATGAGTAAAGCCTTACATTATATCATTCTAGCCTTATTATCTATCTAATGCTAATAATTCTCAGTATGATGATTTCTACTACATCAAGATGATGCTCTATCATCCATGATATAGGAAGGATGTCACCTCCTCTACATTTAGAGCTTTTGAAGACTGGAGGTTAATATATACCCACTATACTAGAGAGTATAGCTCATCTCATGATTTCAATACACTTAGATTTATCTCTAATAAAGCTGTTCAAAATGAGTTTGAGATGGAGGATTATCTGAATAATATTATATAAGAGAGATGAGAGGTTCTAGCTGCAGGCCTGCTTAGTTATGAGGTAGTTAAAAATACTTCAAGCAATCTTGAAGTTTATAATATAAATATCATATATGACTAGCATCATCACTACATTGAAGATGATCATCTATTAGCTCTTAACTGGTAGAAAATTAGTAAATAGATAGCTACACTGAGCTTGAAGGAGTCTTTTCTTATAAGTTATAACATACTGATATTAAAATAAGTATAATTATTTGATGTAGTAATACAATATTTCTATCATCATCTGGGTAGTGAGTTACCTCTATCACTACAACTAAATATAAATAAACCAGATGAAATAGATAAGTTATATGTTATTAATGTCATCAGTTCACACCTTAAATATATATTATCACAGTCTAGAGTTAATAACCCTATAGTTTATATAGCATCAATGAGAGTAGCTGTCTTTAACATATAAGGCTGCACACTTCACAGCTTTTTACATTTATCAGTTGATATAGTATATAAGTCACTATCATCCTGGGCATTAGCTACAATGCAGGATAACATACATCATATGATATAGATTATTATTAATGAGGAAGTTAATAATTAGTCTCACAATGTTAGATCAGATAGATTATAGATTGAGAGAAATCTATTCATAATATAATAATAAATTCTTTGGTGAGAGAAGTGTTCTGATGTTTAGTAACTTCTTTTAGCTGCCTCCTATAAGTAATACTCTATTATATACTGTCCCATGACAGCTATATATTAATAGCATAGTAAAGACATACTATTTACTATCTACAACTATTATCCTTCAGCAGGTAATGTGCTAGTAGGGAGTTGATAATCTTATAATCTGATTCTAAAAAGCTCTCAAAAATCTACATATAGTCTCTATCATTAAGGAGGACTGATGTCTACTTCTGACACACATGAAGTATAATATCCTACTGAATGAAGTTAACACCTTTAATGATATAATTTAGATATACTTAAAGAAAAATAATATCTATTCTTATAATATATTCAAACTATATATCTATAATAGGCCCATGAAAATATTATCAGCCAATCACCTAGGACATACATCAGTAAAGACTGTAATAATAGATGAAGCTCAGAACCTAGCAGACATCATATATATAAGTATTGAGTGCTATATAATACTAACTCACAACCTATAGATAGAGTAAGATCTAGTTAATAATTTCATTAATATAATATATAATATGATGTGGGAGGCTGGTGCAGATCTCATCAACACACTTCCATTATAAAGAGCTACACCCTTATACCCTATATTCATAGCTCACCCAAACTTCACCCAATCTCCAACTGCTCAATCAGACACCTCCAACTAGGCCTTCATATGAATGTTTATCCACTCTGACCTCACATAATTCCCTTCTATTTATATTGTATGATCTCATGATTCCTTTTCCTTTTTCCTTCCTTTCTCTAGCAATTACAATTTTGATTCTAATATATAGCTTGCATGATCTGCTTATCAGAGTGTGCCTGTTACATTTTATAATTACTAGCTTGATCTCTTCTTAGAGATCCTCATTATATTTGCTCTCTAAATGTGATTCACATGTATAGCAGATTCTTCCAAATATGACCTATGTGTACAGTAAAACTCTTCTGAAATCCAAAATATAACTCATTCAGCTCAGCTCTACTAGATGACATGTCAGTAAAAGGCCCTAAAGCTCTAACAGTTCATATTAATATCTCATGAGATTTTCCTCCAAACTTTCTGAATCCTCTAAACTCTCTAAATTCAAACAATCTTTTAAATCCATTATGAATATGGACCCTCTACATGAAGACAGCACCCCTTCTCAGGGCTCTGATACTGAGTTCTGAAACTTTATTCAACAGCTTGTGAATAAGATTAACCTCATTGCCAAATAAAATTGTACACCCACACTGACTTCAGCTCCTATCCTGACTCCTACTTACCTGACTACTCCTTTTGAGGACTTCTTAAGATGCCTGAAAGAAAGGCTCATCACCCTTGAGAAATTCATGGGTGAATAAGTCTCTGAATACCCCACCTGGTGCCTTAGTATGAAGGCCAAAATTACTTTGAACAGCCTTGTGATTGGATCTCTTACTGATCAGGCCTGGTACATCTACATCTAACTCTCTGGTACTACTATTACTCAATTCCACCTTTAGATGAAGGCTAATGCCAAGCTTATTCCTATGACCTCTAATATTATTCTCAACCAGCTCAACATCCTTTTCTCCAACCCTTCAGTGGCCTAGAAGGCCCTGACCTGGCTGCACAGTATTTACCAGAAAACTGATCTACTATCTATCTTTCTCCCAAGATTCAATCAGAAGATCCTGGAAGCTGACAGCCAGCTATGGGATGATACTATCAAGAAAGCTCTACTTAAAAAGGCTATTAAGTTCAAACTCCTACAGCAGATCATTACCTCTATTAAACCCCCTATATACCTCAAATATTATATGAAGCTTCACAGTATAGAGAATAACCTATTCAAGATTAAGGCCATTCAGGGCTGAATTCATGGTGGCACCCCTACTACCTCTAGGGAGGTCTTCCTCAAGACCTCTCTACCAAAAAATCTAAACACTATGAATTAAATGCCTACAGGGCCCACTCATGCAAACACATTCTGCATCCCAAATATAACTACTACTACTATTATTGATTGCTGTGCTCAAAATGTCTACATTAACTGCAACAAATCTGAGTACAGAGCTGCTGACTATCATAGAACTCATATTTCCTTAAAACTGCCTGTACAGTCCACAAACATACAAATCAAGCCTGAACAGAAGGAAGACTTCAAAGACACTAAGTCAGACTTGGGAAAAGACTAGCTTCCATGTAAAATTATGAGTAGAAGCTCCTAAAGTTAGATAGAAAGACCTTTAAGAAGAAAATAATTATTCTAGTAATTCTTGTACCTACTGTAGTTAATCATTCTTTTAATATGAATGTTATGGTAGATAGTGGTTACTGTTACTATTCAATAATTCACCCTCACATAGTTAACTGTTATAATCTTCTGTATATCCCAATCAACCCCCAAAAGATTGAAGGTGTCAATGGTGACACAGGCAGCTTCATATGAAATATGGTAAAGCTTAATATTAATATTAGTAGATTTCTCTGAGAAAATACTTATACATATAAGATTGAGAATCTCCCATATGACTTCATGCTAGGCTTATTATAGCTATCTGAACATTAAGCTCTCATCAATACTTATAATTGATGTGTTATATTCCCTGAAGGCATTCATATCTCCAAAAAAGATATTCATAAGACTACTGATCTTCACTAAATCTCCACCAACACCTATAACCTTCTTTAAAGCTGTAATCAGAAATTCAAGTTCTAATCTCCCATTGAAATCTTCACTACTAGCATGGCTAACATAGAGAAGGCTCTCTCACAGCTCTCTAAGAAGCTAAAGACCAACTCCATAATAGTCCTCTCTCCATATTACCACAAATTCCTCAATATTTTTGATCATAAGGCCACTAAGAAGCTCTTATCATTCCATGGTATACATAACTATCATATCAAACTTGAGAAGATAGATGGTAAAGACCCTCAGCTGCCCTGAAAACCACTATACAATATATTACATAATAAACTGCTTGTACTCCACAAGACTCTTAATGATCTTCTAGATAAAGATTTCATTCAAGTTAGTAATTCACCCATGGGTGCATCCATACTCTTTATAAAAAAGCTAGGTAGAGGCCTCTAGTTCTGTGTTAACTATTAGGGCCTCAACTGTCTCACTCAAAAAGATCATTACCCACTACTGTTAATTAATGAGACTCTCAAATGGATCAGCCAAGTTAAGTGGTTTATAAAGCTGAATATCATTTCTGTGTTCTATAAGATTTAAATTACAGAAGGAAATGAATGGCTAATCATCTTTCACACAAGATATGATCTATTTAAATGGATAGTTACCCTCTTTGGCCTCACAAATATCTCAAGCACCTTCCAGAAATACATCAACTAGATCTTATAAGACTATTTAGATGAATTTACTTCTATCTATCTCAATAACATCCTTATCTTTACTGATAGATCCTACAAGTAGCATTAAGAGTACATTCAAAAAGTTCTCACCCACCTTCACAAACATAGTCTCCCAATTAACATCAACAAATCTGCCTTTAAAGTCTAGGAGATGACCTACCTCAGCTTCATCATAGAGGTAGGGAAGGAAGTTCATATGGACCTCAAGAAGATCATTGCTATTCTCAAATAGAAGGCCCCTACAACTATAAAAGACATACAAGACTTCCTAGAATTTATAAATTTCTACTGATACTTCATTCAGAATTTTTCTGATATCATCTAATTACTAATTAATCTCACATGCAAAGACCAGCAGTTTCTATAGTCTAAGGAGGTAGATAAGGTATTTGCACACCTTAAATAGATGTTCATCTCTACCCCAATACTCATTACATTCAACTCTGATTACTTAATGATAGTTGAAACAGACTCTTTCAGTTATATCACAAGCAGTACTCTCATGTAATGAGATGATGAAGGCATCCTGCAATCCTGTGCATTTATGTTTAAGAAGCTCAGCCCTGCTGAAGCTAATTATGAGATTTATGATAAGAAACTCCTTACTATTATCTAATGTCTAGAAGAATAAGACTCTAAACTCTGTAGTATAAAAGACTTTAAAATCATCATAGATCATAAGAACCTCTGATATTTCATAATAACCTATAAACTCTTTAAATACTAAATGTACTGGGCTAAATTCCTCAGCCACTTCCATTTTACAATTCATTACTGCCCTGGCATAGAGAACTTCATGGCTGACACCCTCTTCCAATATGAATAGAATATGCCTTCTGAAGACTTCAATACCTACTGGGCAAATCATGAATAGAGACTACTAGATCCACAGACCCTCAAAGAATTCAAAGTAATGCTGTATGGAGTAATATATGCCTTACTCATCACCCTGTTAATTATAATTACCTCATCCCCACTCCAGGGACTCTGGGACACTGCTGCTACCTCCAATAAATACCTTCAAATAATAACTCAGATCATTCAAGATAAAGCTTATTATTTTCTGTCTGAACTCCAAGCCTGTATTAATATCACTAAATGCTCTGTAGATCCCAACTCCTAACTACACTTCCAGAGGAGATAGTGAGTTCCTAATTCAGAATCATTACACACTCAAATCATACAAGAAACTCATAATTCTCTGATGATCAGCTATCTAAGCTACAAAGTACTCTACTGAATTTTATTCTGAGATTTCTACTGGCCTGATATGTTTCAGAGCATCTAACAGTTCATCTAGAATTACAATGTCTGCTAATCTATTATTACCTGGCAGAATTGCCATCAAGGTCTGCTCAAATCTCTCTCAATTTCTAAATGTGTCTGATATGATATTGCTATTGATTTTACAGTAGACCTCTCCATGAGCAACAGCTATAAGAATATCCTTATCATTATTAACTGTCTCAGTAAAGGTATTATCCTTGAACTCTGTGTGAAGATGAATGCACCCATAGTGGCTAAAGCCTTCCTCTAAAGTCTATTTTATTACTAGTATGATCTACCCCATACAATTATCTCAGACTGTAGGACCCAGTTTGTTAGAGCTATCTGGAGCTGAATCTATTAGCTCCTTAAGATCTTCTAGTACCTCTCAACTGCCTATCACCCTGAAACTAATGGTAGCACTAAATATATGATTTAGATAACTAAGAACTACCTCTAAAAGTTCTATTTATATGCTCAGGATGACTGAAATGAACTCCTCCTGCATGCTAAACTTGCAATTAATAGCTGCAATGCTATTAGTACTAATATTAACCTGTTTTTCCTCTTATATAGTTATAATCTTAAAGTTCTTAATCTTACTGAATTGTCTGAACCTTCCACTTCATCCTACAGTTCAATCTAAATTGTGGACATCATTATCTCAAAACTCTAGTAAGCTCATAAGTAGGCTGAATCCTCCATGGTTAGCATCCAGTAAGACTAATAGAATCATGTAAATACCCACTGAAATCCCACTGAACATTACAAGGTGAGTAATAAGATCTAGCTAGACCTCTAAAACATCACAACTAATTGCCTGTCTCACACACTTGACTATTAATATGCTAAGTACACCATTATTGAAGTCCTGAGAAGTCATAACTACCATCTTAACATACTACCCAGAATTTATAATATGTTTCACACAAACCTGCTCTGTAAAGTCTCTACTAACCCATTTTCCTCACAAGAGATTACTAACTGGTATCTGCCTGGCATCATCAGGGAAGATAATGAGGTAGAATATGAGATTGAAGCCATCCTCAACTACTATCATCACAGATGAGAATTTCAGTATCTAATGAAGTAGCTCAGATATGAAGCCTCTTCATGGGAATCAACCTCTACCCTGCAAGATACTACTGTACTCACCCATTATAAAGAGCTATATCTATCTGGTGAGACTCTACCTGCATTGTCCTGCATTCAATTTTCTGACTCCTCCTGCCTGCCCTCCAAATCCAAATAGAGGGGGATAATGTAAAGGGCTATACCCTTATACTCTATATCTATAGCTCACCCAAACTTCACCCAATCTCTAACTGCCTAATCAGATGCCTCCAACTGGGCCTTCATATAAATATTTATTCACTCTGACCTCACATAATTCCCTTCTATTTATATTGCATGATCTCATAATTTCTTTTCCTTTTTCCTTCCTTTCTCTAGCAATTACAATCTTGATTCTAGCATATAGCTTGCACAATCCACTTATTGGAGCACACCCATTACATCCATACATATTAATAATAAAGTTTAATAATTATAAAGGTTCAGACTTTATCTCTAACCCTGTTGATGGCTGTAACACATAAAGGAGACCATACATTACATGTAGATTAACTATGCCCTTGGACCTTGAATCTCAGACCTCAGGCCTAGTAGTGTGCCTGACAGTGCACCTGACAATGTGCATGTGATGCACACTTAATAGCTAGCTATTGATATATATACTGTGTAGGTTTCTTATGAAAAGAACCAGCAAACAGTCTAATTACTATATGACCTCTATATTTGAAATATACATACATTTTTACCTGTCTATTCCTATCACACTATTTAATAACTCATAGTCCACCTTTTTGAATCAAAAAGTCTTTATATTCAATGCCAGACATTACAGTTCTATTTGCTCACCCCTGAGTGAATAGTCTGTCAGAAATAGATGAACAACAGTAAGATAGCTTGTGAAAAAACTACAAATAACTGTGAGGGAACCCCTCAAGTGCACATTAACCTCTCTACATAGCAAGGGACTAGTAACAACAAACTACAACTTAAATCTCTGCAGGATCCTCCACAGGATCCTCCACAAGAATCTGACTACAAATCAACTATAAATAATAAAGAGTTAGATGATGAAGATTCATACCTGCCTGCTGTATAGCTATATATAATTAAAGAATGCATTAAAGAATTATAAATATAATGAAAAATCCAAAAGGCAGAATGCATCATAAAGGCACTGGAGGACTAGCTAGTATAAGATAAATTAATAGATTAAGAGGTAGCTACACTGATTGTGCAGGAGAAAATCATGACTCAAAATCAAATCTTGAAAAGGCCTTGTGCAGAAATAACCTAGTTACCCTACTAAATCACCCATCTAAAGGTTGATATCTCCTTCAAATATTAAGAGAAAAGCATGTCAGAGCTTGAGGACTTCATCATCCAAACTAAAATGAAATTTAAATATAATGAAGATTATTATACTGTTAAAAAACACTATATTTAGAATGCTACATAGAAGCTTACCATGAAATCTCTCTACTAATAGAATACCTTCTATAAGAATTATAAAGTAAATCTAGAGAATTCATTACTCATTTAGAAAGACCTCTGTGTGCAGTTATAACTACACCTTATGAATCTAAATGTACTTTAATGATAATTAATTAAGAGATATATGGATATATAATAATAGAATAATCAATCTATCTGAGATTTTATCAAGTATCTCCTCAACCTAGAGAAATATCTGCTCTATAAGATTCAGGAGGAACAGTGCAGTTCTAATCTGATGAACTATTACTGAGAGGAAATTCAGATTTATATGTATTTAATGAAGAAAGATCTTAAGGATTACAAAGAGATACTAGTATTTCTATATAAAATAGAGTAGTATTATAAGAATTAAAAACTATTCTCATTTAAGTAGAAAATCACTGCAAATCCACTATGCAAGAAGAAGTCTTTTAATTTCTTAATGAAAATAAAGTCTGAAAGGAAAAAATCTCTGAATCATACATTTAGAGGCTGATCCTTACAATCTAAGTTCATTCTTTATCTTAAGTGCTCTTACTACAATAAACTAGGCTATATTTCTGATAACTACTGAGAACTTCATTTTAAAAAGCACATGAAGAAGTGTGAGTCAAAAAACTAGATTTCTCAGTACTGAGTGCTACTATAGTGCTGAGAGTAGATGAGATAGAATAGAGATATAGTAAAAAAGTGATGATAATTGAGATATAACTAGAAACCTTCTAAAGGTTAATTATTATCTGAGCACTTATTAACTCAGGTACAAAAGCAAATTTTATCAGCCAGAAATGAGTAAAAGTGCATCTTAGAAAAGGCAGTAAAGATCCATACTGAATTAACATAATTAATAAATATTAGATTATAGCTTATAACTAACATAAGGTATATGTATATATAATTGATGATGAGGAACTCTCTTGCAATCAGAGCTTTTACTTTGAAGTAATAGATATAAAAGGTTATAATGTCATCCTGAGATTTCCCTGGCTCAAAACTGTAAATTCTGACATCTGATGGTTAAAATTGCACTAAATATACTATACATTGTATGTTAATAATATTGAGATCATCACTATAAAACAGGTGAATATAATAGTCAGAGTTGAATGCATAGCTTATATTATCTACCTACATTAAGTAGAAGGGAACAAACTGATTGCTCTGTTCAGTGCAGTTCTAAATGAGAAGCTAGTAATACTAGAAGCCTGCTATAAATATAAAGATATTTTCTCAGAAGTTATAGTAGGATTATTTCTAAAATATGCATAATATAATCATCTAATTAATTTAATATCTGAAAAAGAATTTTTCTACTGATCAATCTATAATCTCTCCATTAAAGAACTAGAGGTGCTACACAAATATCTAAAATCTAGTCTGAAAAAAGAATGAATATGCTCATTAAAAAGCTCTGTAAGCATACTAATATTTTTCATCCCAAAAAAAGATAGAATTATATACCTTTATGTAGACTATCACAAGCTTAATACTATTAGCATAAAGAACTAATATCCTCTCCCCTTAATCAGTAAAATAATTGACAGGCTGACTAGCATAAAGGTCTACTCACAGTTAGATCTTTATGATATATATCACTAACTATATATATATAAAGATGATGAGTGAAAAATAGCTTTCTAAATATACTATAATTATTTTGAATATCAAGTGATTCCCTTTGGACTTATAAATATACTAATAATATTCTAATTCTATATTAATAAGACTCTAAGTAATCTTCTAGATATCTACTATATTATCTATCTGAATGACATTATTATCTACTCAAATTTGAAGGAAGAGCATCACAAGTATGTATGCATGATACTGAAACACCTGTGCACCTACAAATTATATATAAAACTTAGTAAATATGCATTTCATGTGGATCACATTAATTTCCTCAGCTTTATAATTAGTATGAATGATATTAAGATGAAATAGAGCTAGATCAATATTATTTTTTTCTAGCTGGAATCCAAGTGTGTCCATAACATTCAGATATTTCTAGGGTTTATAAATTTTTACTGCTATTTTATAGATAGATTCACAATAAAAGCACAGCTCTTATCTACACTCATAAAAAGTGTAATATAGAAAGGCTAGAACTGAAAGATGATCCTTCTCAATGCTAATATGTAAAAAGCTTTTTAAGAGCTAAAAAGTATATTTATAAAGATTCTAATCCTTATACACCTGAATTGGAAACTCTGAGTAGAGCTAGATGCATTAGATTTCACATTGAGTACAATTCTCTTACAGTTAGATTTAAATGATGGATAATAGCATCTAATTACATACTATTTATAAGACTTATCATCAGCAGAGTGTAATTATAATATATATAATTAGAAACTCCTCATTATTCTTATAGTATTCAAATAATAATATCACTATCTGTATGGTATATGTTTCCCTGTGATGGTTTTATCTAATTATACTAACCTATAACATTTCATAATAATAATAGAATTAGTTGAATATTAGATATAATGAATGGAAATACTCTCTACATTCAACTTTATTATTAAGTACCATCTAGAGATAAAGAATCTCACAGATGCACCTAGTTGTTACTCTAACTATAAAGAGAATACTTCAAGATGAATATTATTACTAATAATTTAAGAAAAGCTTCTTTAAGGAATATTTTAAACACTAGATATAGATATGCAGATACAGCTGAAAGATCTCAGTCAGTAAATAATTAATATAATAGCACATTTAAAACTACTAAATAACAAGGAAAATGTAATTTACATTGGTGTACTTGCTTCCTGCACATATCAAAATGTGTGCACAGATGAGAGATGCATTGCTAGCAATATAAAAAAGCTAGCTCACTTAATGCTGTGAATATTAGTTAATATAGTTATAGAATCTAATATAGTTTATAAATCCTCTCTCACTGAACTCATTACAGAATTTCTATGCTGCATGCAAGCTCAGAATGCTAAGCACACTGAGGTGCATAAAAGAATAAAAGTAGGTAAAATAAATAAAGCTGAGTATTTAAATTAGATGACTAACTGAGATAGTCTACTTCATCACAAAGATTACATTTCCATCCCTATAGATCAAGTGATAAGAGATGAGATCATAAAATTGAATCATAATAATCCTTAAGAGGGACATTTTAGTGTTAAGTGCATTTTTAAGTGTATTCAAAGGAAATACTTTTAGTGTGATATAATAATAGATATTTAAGAATACATATACACCTACAATATCTATTAACAGGTTAAGACATATTATTATAAGAAATATAATCAATTGGAACTACTTTCTATTCTCACCTCTTCTTTTAAAACAGTAATAATAGATTTCATTATCAAACTCTTATCATTCAAGTAGAACAGCAAGGTCTATGATTCAATCATAATATTTATAAATAAATTAATTAAGTATATAGTTTACAAATCAGTTAATGAAGGTATAAATGCATTAGAGCTTGCAAATCTGATATTTAACACTTTCACCAGATTTTTTAGTTATTCATATCATTGAGTAATGGACTGCATTAGGATATTCAGCTCCAGTAAATACTAATTAACACTCTACTATCTCCTGAAAGTACACTAACAGTTAATAACTGCATTTCACCCTTAAATGAACAGCTAAACTGAGAGGCAGAATCAGATGCTTGAGTACTATCAATATATCTACTGCAACTTCTATCAGAATAACTAGATTAGATGGTTGCTGCTAGTACAGTTCTTCTACAACATCTTTATATATAGTATTCTCAAGATGTTTCTTGTAGAAGTACTAATAGATTTTCAACCTAAACTACATTTAAATGTTGAATTAGACATCAACATGAGAGAGGAAGAAGCATAGAAGGTAATAAAACATATATATTATATAAGAGAAATATGAAATAACCTGTAAGAATTTCTTCTGAAGGTTTAGAAAACACAGAAGAAATATTATAATTAATATCACAAGGAGAAGTATTTTATAGTTAGAAATTGAGTCATACTGCACTTGAAAAATATTAATATATTATACTTAAGTCTGAAGTTAAACCATCATCAACTCAGCCCTTTCAAAATTATTAATAAGTAGGAAAAATAGACATACAAACTAAAACTTACACTATAATATAAAGATATACATCTTATTTTTTATATCTCATTGCTTGAACTATATCATGTGCAGCACAGTAAAATCCCAGAGGCTAAATTAATGATAATAGATGGAGTTAAGAAGTTTGAGGTTGAAGAGATTCTAGGGAAATATAATTATTTTAATAGCTAGTAGTACCTTATGTGCTGGAAAAATATAATAGAGGTAGAGAATTTCTGGGAGAACACAGAAAATCTTGAGAATGCACAGAACCTAATTGACAAGTTTAATATATAGTTTAATTATAAGGTAATAAAGCTGAAGCACTATCAACTCAAGTAATAACTAGTCTGCATATAGAAAGAGGAAAAGAGAAAGGATAAATTCCTAAAATTAAATCTTATTATTTCATATTAATATTAAAAGCTCTAAGGGGCACAGCAGATAAAAAATAAACTGAAAAATGCTAGAAAAAATCTAGAGTATATATCACATTTAGCTCAGAGAAGCAGGCTATTTCCACTAAAGTTAGAATCAATCAAGCACATCAAGATAGAATAATTATATTTATATAAAGAACTGAGGTGATATCAAATAATCTCTCTATCTTCTCCAACACTTTCTTATATTAAATAGCTACTTGGTTTCATTGCTGCTGAATCCCAGAGAGCAGCTATATTATATTAGTATACTCAGACTTATCTGATAGATTTTCAAAGCAATTTAATTGCTTAGTTATATTGATCAACTTTATAGTATTTACATACATATTAATGAGAACCTACAGTACAATTAGCAATCAGTTTTTTTCAAATTAACTGTGGGAAAACTCATCATCTCACAGTGATAATAGTACTATGCACACTAAGAATAGCAAGTCACATGTAGATTCTTAAGAGGGTAATAAAACATCTTTATATTAGCTTTAATGATTAAATAGTAAATATACTTCTTATATTATTTCAGTAAGTGTAGATCTTCAGTAGATCTCTCTCAGTACTTATTTTCTTTCTTTTTAGTCTTCTTCTTATTATTATTATCATCATTATTCTTATTCTCATCCTTCTCATTCTTATCTTCATTCTTATTATTACTATTATTCTTCAGGGCCTGCATGGTGAGCTGCATAAAATCTCTAACCAACTAAATAATAGGTATTAGAGCAATAGGGGTAGAAGTAGAATAAATCAGAATGGTGAGAAATGTAGAGATAGATAGACAATTAAGTATATAGAGAGAGATAATAATGATAGAAGATAGTATAGAAATATATATAGAAGAAAGGTTGCAGAAGAAGATAAAAGAAGAATCTCTATAATAAGAGAGTATAGCTAGAGAGAGGTATAACAGAGTTTAAGGACTCTAGAGTAAGAAAGTATCATACAGGAGGATAGCTAGCCCTATAAGAAGGTTAGAAGAGGAGAGAGAGCTCAATAGCATACACTCTCTGTGCACATATAATAATGCAGGAGTTTAGAAGGCTATTTTGAATTGATATTTTTTATTTTAGACTATCAAAATACATCTATTAGTAATTTCTATAACATGATATCTTAATAACATGAAAGAAGTAAAGAAAAGTAGCATATTATACTCAGATAATATTATATAATTATAATATGTAAAAAGCAAAATAATCATCTAACTGCATGGATGTACATTCAGACTGGATAATCTAAAAATAAAGTGCAACTAGTGCATAAAGTATTTATAAATTAGTGGAAGATATTATAAATACTCAGATAAGAAGATATTATACTGAAGTAGATAATAAGTAGAATAATGAATCAAATTATAATACTAACATTTAATAGAGAAAATAAAAGAATATAGTAAAGTAGAGGGTATATATATTTATAGCTGTATATTAAATCACCCACTCACCATTACTCAGACATCTAATCATAGAAAACAAACATTAACTGCACTATACACTGAATCATCTGACAATAAAATCAGTGATCACTAATTTCTATAATATAATTAGCCTGTAGAATATGGAACTTGTAATGTTCAGCATCAAATATAAAGGCTTTTTAATTTGAAAAGGTGGACTATAAGTTGTTGAACAGTGTGACAGGAATAGACAGGTAAAAATGTATGTATATTTCAAATATAGGGGTCATATAGTAATAGGACTGTTTACTAGTTCTTTTCATAAGAAACCTGCACAGCATATATATCAATAGCTAGCTACTAAGTGCACATCACATGTGCATTGCCAGGTGCACTGTCAGGCACACTGTCAGGCCCAAGGTTCAAGATCTAAGGTCTGAGAGCATAGTTGATCTACATGTGACACACAGTCTTCTTTGCATGTTATAATTACCTCTCTCTTTAGAAGCTAGTCTTCAGCAGATT
Source organism: Emmonsiellopsis sp. PD_33 (assembly GCA_032988165.1). NCBI lineage: Eukaryota > Fungi > Ascomycota > Eurotiomycetes > Onygenales > Ajellomycetaceae > Emmonsiellopsis > Emmonsiellopsis sp. PD_33. The sequence continues at coordinate 28,524 of JANTQF010000102.1, read as the reverse complement.
CATAGATTTTCCATGTCATAGCTAAAGAATCAGGCTAATGCATAATGCACATTATAGAAGGTTCAGACTGTTACACATTGTAAAAGATTTAAACTATTATACTTAATAGAAGGTTTGAGCTATTATACTTAATAGAAGGTTTAAGCTATTGTAGTTAGGTAGTTTTATATTCTGCAGGCTAATCATATTGCAGGAATCAGTGATTTCATTGCCAGGTAATTTAGTATATAGTGTAGTTAATGTTTATTTTTCATGATTAGACACCTGAGTGATAGTGGGTAGGTGATTTAGCACATAGCTGTGAATATATATATTCTCTACTTTACTACATTCTTTTGTTTTCTTCATCAAATATTAGCATTGCAATTTGATCTACCATTCTACTCATTATCTACTCTGATATAGTATTCTCTTGTCTGAGCATCTATGATGTCTTCTACTGATTTATGAATGCTTTATACACTAGTTGTACTCTATTTTTAGATTATCTAGCTTGAATGCACATCCATACAGTTAGATGATTATTTTGCTTTTTACATGTCACAGCTGCATGATATTACCTGAGTATAATATATTACTTTTCTTTGCTTCTTCCATGTCATCAAGGTATCATATCATAGAAATTGCTAATAGATATACTTTGATAGTCTAAAATAAAAAAAATATTAATTTAAAATAGCTCCTCAAACTCCCACATCATCACATGTGTATAGAGGGTATGTGCCATTAAGCTCTCTCTCCTCTTCTAATTCTCTTACAGGGCTAGCTATCCTCCTGTGCAGTACTTCTCTACCCTAAGGTTCTCAAACTCTGTTGTGCCCCCCCTCAGTCATATTCTCTCATTATAGAGATTCTTCTTTTATTTTCTTTTATAGTCCTTCTTCTGCATGTACTTCTACATTATCTTCTATTACTACTATTTCTTCTTGCACACTCAGCTATTCATCTGTCCCTGCATTTTCTACTACCCTAGTCTATCCTACTCTCACCCTCACTATTCTGATGCCTGCCATCTAGTTAGCCAGAGATTTTGCACAGCTTGCCACATAGACCCCAGAGGATGATGGTGACAATGAGGATAAGAACAAAAACAAGGAGGATAAGAATGAGAATAATGATGATAATGATGATAAGGAAAAAATTAAAAAAAAAGAGGATAAATACTAAGAGAAATCTACTGAAGATTTATACTTATTAAAATAGTGTAGAAAGTATGTCTGCCATCTAACTATTAAGGCTGGTATGAAGGCATTTTATTATCCTTCTAAGAGTTTATATGTAACTTACTATTCTTAATGTGTATAGTATTATTATTGCTGCAAGATAGTGAGTTTTCCTGCAATTAATTTGAAAAGAAAAAAACTAATTGCTAACTGTGCTGTAGGTTCCTATTAATGTATATGCAGACATCATAGAGTTAATTGATATAACTAAGCAATTAAATCACTTTGAGAACCTATTAGATAAGTCTGAGTATGCTAGTATAATATAGCTGCTTCCCAGAATTCAGCAGTGATGGGGCCAAGCAGCCATTTAATATAAAAAAGTGTTGGAGGAGGTAGAGGGGTTATTTAATATTACCCTGATTCTTTATGTAAGTGTAATTATCCCATCTTAGTGTGCTTGGTTGATTCTGACTTTGATGAAAATAGCCTGCCCCCCTAGGTTAGATATAATGTATACTCTAGTTTTTCTCTGGTATTTTTCAGTTTGTTTTTTATCTACTGCACCCCTCAGGGCTTTTAATATTAATATAAAATAATGAGATTTGATTTTTAGGAACTTGTCCTTTCTCTTCTTCTCTTTCTATATGCAGGCTAGTTATTACTTGGATTAATAGCACTTCAGTTTTATCATCTTATAACTAAACTGCACATTGAACTTGTCAACTAGGTCCTGTGCATTTTCAAGGTTTTTTGTGTTCTCCCAGGAATTCTTTGCCTCTATTATATTTTTCCAGCACACAAGATACTACTAACTATTAAAATAGTCATACTTCTCTAGAATCTCTTCAATTTTAAACTTCTTAACTCCATCTATTATTATCAATTTGGCCTCTAGGATTTCATTATGCCACACATGGTACAATTCAAGCAATGAGACATGAAAAATGAGGTGTATATCTTTATATTGTGATGTAAGTTTTAATTTGTATACCTATTTCTCCCACTTGTTAATGATTTTGAAAGGGCTGAGTTGATGATGATTTAGCTTCAGACTTGAATGTAATATATTGATGTTTTTTAAGTGTAGTATGACTTAATCTCTAACTGTGAAATACTTCTTCTTATAGTGCTGATTATAGTATTTCTTTTGTGTTTTCTGAGCCTTCAGAAGAAATTCTTACAAGTTATTCTATATTTCTTCTATATAGTGCATATATTTCATTGCCTCCTACACTTCTCCCCCCTCTATATTAGTGTCTAATTTGATGTTAAGATGCAGTTCAGATTGAAAACCCATTAGCACTTCTACAGGGAACATCTTGAGGATACTATATGTAGAGGTATTGTAGAAGAACTGCACTAGCAGCAACTACCTAGCCCAGTTATCCTGATAGAAGTTATAGTAGACATGTAGGTAGTACTTGAGTATCTGATTCTACCTCTTAATTTAACTATTTATTTGAGGGTGAAATGCAGTTGTTAACTATTAGCATACTTTTAGGAGGTAGTAGAGTATTAATTAGTATTTGCTGGAGCTGAATATCCCAGTGTGATCTATTACTCAATGATATGAGTAACTGAAAAATCTGGTGAAGATGTTAAATATTAGGTTTATAAGCTCTGATGTACTTATATCTTTATTGACTAGTTTATAAACTATGTACTTAATTAATTTATCTACAAATACTATGATTGAATTATAAACCTTACTATTCTACTTAAATAATGAGAGTTTAATGATGAAATTCATTATCATCATTTTAAAAGAAGAGGTGAGAATAGGAAGTAATTCTAATTGACTGTATTTCTTGTGATGATGTGTCTTAACCTATTAGTAGATATTATAGGTATGCATGTATTCCTAAACATTCATTATCATATCATGCTAAAAGTATTTCCTCTGGATGCACTCAAAAGTGTGCTTAACATTAAAATATCCCCCTTGAGGATCATTATGATTCAATTTTATAATCTTATCCCTTGTCACTTGATCTGTAGAAATGAAAATGTAATTCTTATGACAAAGTAAATCATTTTGATTGATTATCCAGTTTGAGTGCTTAGCTTCATCTATTTTACCTACTTTCATCCTTCTGTGCATCTTAGCATGCTCAGCATCCTGAGCTTGCATGTAGCACAGGAATTCCATAATGAGTTCAGTGAGAGAGAATTTATAGGTTATATCAGATTTCATGACTATATTAATCAATATTTATAGCACTAGATGAGCTAGTCTTTCTATATTACTAGTAATGTATCTCTTATCTGCACACACATTTTAATATGTGCAGGAAGTAAGTATACTAATACAAATTGCATTTTCCTTATCATTTGATAGTTTTAAATGCACTATTATATTAGTTATTTGCTGACTGGGGTCTTCCAGCTGTGTCTGTACATCTATGTCTGATGTTCAAAACATTTCTTAAAGAAGCTTTTCTTGAATTATTAATAATAGTATTTATCTTAGAATATTCTCTTTATAGTCAGAGTAATAACTAGGCACATCTGCAGGATTCTTCATCCCTAGATGATACTTAATGATAAAGTTAAATGTAGAGAGCATTTTCATCCATCATATCTGATATCTAACTAATTCTATTATCATTATGAAATGTTGTAGGTTAATATGATCAGATAAAATTATCACAGAGAAATGCACACCATACAGGTAGTGATACTATTATTTGAATGCTATAAGGATAGTGAGGAGTTCCTGATTGTGCATACTATAGTTATACTCTACTAGTAATAAGTCTTATAAATAGTATGCAATTAGATGCCATTATCCATCATTTGAATCTAACTGTGAGAGGATTGCACTCAGTATGAAACCTGATATGTCTGGCTCCACCTAAAGTTTCCAATCTGAATTAAAGTACATAAGAATTGAGGTCTTTATGAATACACTTTTCAGCTCTTAGAAAGCTTTCTATGCATCAGCATTGAGGAGGATTGTCTTTTGATTCTAGCCTTTCTATGTTATACTCTTTATGAGTGTAGATAAGGGCTGTGCTTTCACTATGAATCTATCTATAAAATAGTGGTAAAAATTCATAAACTCTAGAAATATCTGAATGTTATGGATGCACTTAGATTCCAGCTAGAAGAGGATAATATTAATTTAGCTCTATTCCATCTCAACACCATTCATGCTAATCATAAAGCTGAGGAAATTGATGTGATTCATATAGAATGCACATTTACTAAGCTTTACATATAATTTGTAGGTGCATAGATGTTTCAGCACTATATACACATACTTGCAGTGCTCTTCCTCCAAGTTTGAGTAGATAATAATGTCATTCAGGTAGACAACACAGCAGATATCTAGAAGATTACTCAGAGTCTTATTGATATAGAATTGGAATGTTACTGGTGTGTTTGTGAGTCCAAAAGGGACCACTTGATATTCAAAATGATTATAGTGTGTTTGAAAAGCTATTTTCCACTCATTGCCTTTACATATGTGCAGTTGATGATATATATTATAGAGATCTAATTATGAGTAGACCTTTGTACCAGCCAGTCTGTTAATTATTTTGCTAATTAAGGGGAGAGGATATCAGTTCTTTATGCTAATAATATTAAGTTTGTGGTAGTCTATATAAAGGTGCATGATTCTATCTTTTTTTGGGATAAAAAATATCAGTATGCCTGCAGAGCTTTTCAACAGGTGTATCCATTCTTTTTTCAGACTAGATTTTAGGTATTCACATAGTACCTCTAGTTCTTTAATAGAGAGGTTGTAGATCAGTTGGTAGGGGGGTTCTTTTCTAAATATTAAATTAATTAGATAATTATATTGTGCATGTTTCAGGAGTAATTCTGCTGCAGCTTCTGAGAAAATGTCTTTATATTTATAGTAGACTTCTGATATTACTAGCTCCTCATCTAAAACTATACTGAACAGAGCAATCAGTTTGTCCCCTTCTAATTGATATAAGTAAATAATATAAGCTATGTATTTAACTCTGACTGCTGCATCCACCTATTTCATGATGATAATCTTAATGTTATCAACATACAATATATGATATATTTAGTGTGATTTTGATCATCAGATGTTGAGATTCACAGTTTTAAGTCAGGAGAATCTTAGGATGACATTATAGTCTTTTATATCTACTACTTCAAAGTGAAAGCTCTGGTCACAAGAGAGTCTCTCATTATCAATTACATATGTGTACATCTTATATTAGTTGTAGACTATAACCTGATGTTCATTAATTACACTGATCTAGTATGAATCTTTACTACCTTTTTCAAGGTATATTTTTACTTATTTCTGGCTGACAAAATTTGCTTCTGCACCCAAGTTGATAAGTACCTAGATAATGACTAACCCTTAGGAGGTTTCTAGCTATATTTTGATTGCTATCACTTTTTTATTATATCTCTATCCTGTCTTGTTTACTCCCAGTATTACAGCAGTGCTCAGTACTGAGAGATCTAGTTTTTTAACTCACACTTTTTCATGTGCTTTTCAGAATAAAGTTCCTAGTAGTTATTGAGAATGTAGCCTAATTTATTACAGTGAGAGTACTTAAAGTAAGAGGTAAACTTAAATTATAAGAATCAGCCTCTAAGTGTGTAGTTTAGAAATTTTTCCCTTTTAGACTTCATTTTCATCTGGGAATCAAAAGACTTCTTCTTGCATAGTGGATTTACAGTGGTTTCCTACTTGAATAAGAATAGTTTTTAGTCCTTGGAATGCTACTCTACCTTGCATAGAAATGCTAGTATCTCTTTATAATTCTTGAGGTCTCCCTTCATTAGGTGTACATGAATCTGGATTTCCTCTTGACAGTAGTTCATCAGGTTAGAACTGTACTGTTCCTTCTGGATCTTATAGAGCAAATATTTCTCCAGGTTGAGAAGATACTTGATGAAATTTTGGATGGATTGATTGTTCCATTATCATATATCTATGTATCTCTTAGTTAATTATCATTGGAGTGCATCTGAATCCATGAGATACAGTTGTAACTGCACATAGAGGTCTTCCCAGATAAGTGGTGAATTCTCTAGGTTTACTTTATAATTCTTATGGAAAGTGTTCCATCAGTAGAGAGATTCTATAGTGAGCTTTTATATAACATTCTAGATGTAGTGTTTTTTGATGGCATAGTAGTCTTCATTGCATTTAAATTTCATTTTAGTTTGGATGATGAAATCTTTAAGCTCTGATATGCTTTTTCCTTGATATTTGAAGGATGTATCAACCTTTAAATGAGTGGTTTAGTAGGGTAGCTGGATCATTTCTGTGTGAGGCCTTTTCAAGGTTTGATTTTGAGCTGTGGTCTTCTCCTGTACAATCAGTACAGCTATCTCTTAATCTATTGATTCATCTTGTACTAGCTAGTCCTTCAATGCCTTTATTATATACTCTGCCTTTTAGATTTTCCATTGCATCTATAGCTCTTTAATGCATTCTTCAATTGTATGTAGCTGTACAGCAGGCAGGCACAGGTCTTCATCATCTGACCCTTCATTGCCTGCAGTTGATTTGTGGTCAGATTCCTGCAGAGAATCCTATAGAGGTTTAAGTTATAGTTTGTCATTGCTGGTCTCTTGCTGCACAGAGGAGTCAGTACACACTTAAGGGATTTCCCTGCAGTTATTCACAGTCTTTTTATGAGTCATCTTATTGTTGTTTGTCTATTTCTAATGGATCATTCACTCAGGGATGAGCAAATAGAACTGTAATGTTCAGCATCAAATATAAAGGCTTTTTGATTTGAAAAGGTGGACTATGAGTTGTTGAATAGTGTGACAGGAATAGACAGATAAAAATGTATGTATATTTTAAATATAGAGGTCATATAATAATAGGACTATTTGCTGGTTCTTTTCATAAGAAACCTGTGTAGTATATATATTAATAGCTAGCTACTAAGTGTGCACTATGTGCACATTGCCAGGCACACTGTCAGGCACACTACTGGGCCCAAGGTCTGAGATTCAAGGTTCAAGAGCACAGTTGATCTACATGTGATATGCAGTCTTCTTTATGTGTTACAGAACTATCTGACTATAATAATCTAAATCTTCTATTACATGTAATAGCTTAAATCTTTTATAATATATAATAGTCTAAATCTTCTATAATGTGCATTGCACATCAGTCTAATTCTTTAGCTATAACATAGAAAATTCATAAATCTACTGAAGATCAGCTCCTAAAGAAGGAGGTAGTTATAACATATAAAAGAGACTATATATCACATGTAGATCAACTGCACTCTTGGACCTTGAATCTTAAATCTCAGGCCTGGCAGTGCATCTGATAGTGCATTTAGCAATGCATATGTAGTGTGCACTTAGTAGCTAGCTATTAATATATATGCTGTGCAGGTTTCTTATGAAAAGAATCAGCAAATAATCCTATTACTATATAATCCCTATATTTAAAATATATATATATTTTTACCTGTCTATTCCCATCACACTGTTCAACAACTCATAGTCCACTTTTTCAAATTAAAAAGCCTTTATATTTGATGCTGGACATTACAATAGCCATCTAGTTATTCTTATATTTACTTGTTAGGTAGAGTTCATTCTAGATAATAATTAGTATTTATAGGAGTAGTTCTCAATCACCCTTATATATACAATCACTATTCATAAGAGCTAAGACATGATATTTAACCAAGCAGTTCTTAATATCTATAATATGAACTTTGTTTCAGGTCTAGCATACATTACCTCTTCTCACATCAAAATACTTAGTAGGTTAATATTTAATTAGAAATTTAATTATAATTAATTCTATATTACTCAGACATCTCTAATGCTCCATCACCATGAGAATGCTCATCATTGTACATATAAATAAAATATTATAAACTAACTTAATAGTTAGCTATATATCATAAAGTTGTAGGAGCCTCTGGAGATATAAGTTTTAATTGAAAGATAAAGGGTGAATAGAGTAGTAAGTTTGACAGGGTAGTGAGGTTGAGCAATATATTATATAAGTAATATCATATGTATTTTAATATATAAGTTATTAATTTACCATTCTGACCTCATCCCCACCATGTATATCATTAAAATAATATTATGATATTTAATAGTGATTTTAATGAACTAGAATCATTTATTATATTTTATTAATATATAGATCTTGCTATTTACATCCTCAACAGCACTAAAATATTATATATAATGATTTATCAGGCCTTATTCCATTGTCTCATTATATCATTTGAGAGGGATCCATGTGAATAACAGTATAAAGTCATACTGATACTTAGTGTTTTCTTCTTATATAATTTATATTAACTACTAGCATTCTTTCCTTATTCTATTACATTCTATATATTAAATCTCTGATGAGCCTTCAGGCCATGAACTTAGAGAAATCTGAGTTACTTCTATTCCTTAAGGTGCTAGTAGTCACATAATTTATATCATATGAGTAGATATCCACTTAGTCAGCTCACCTTCTTCTTAATATTACCTCTCACTTTCTAACCTTTACAACACAATCATCTTACTTATAATTCTCAAATCAAGCACTCACCCCATCAAACTACATAATAAGTTTAAATCTTCCTACTATAATAATATTTTATTTATCAAATAATTATTCTACATGCTTCTGCATGCAATAGATGTCAATATATACTGATTTTACATCATTTCCCTGAGTTCTTAATATATTGTGTTGTTTTGAATTTAATATACCTAGCTCTATAATATTATCTGCACTATCTTTAGGTAACTCTTACTAACATATATTTATATAGGGATCACATTGAATAGCAGCCACACATTTATAAAGGTATTTCCAGAGGATATAACCTGTTCTAATATACTGGTTTAAAGCAACCTCCTACATATTGCCTATGTATTTAGAATCTATTTATATGCTAACATAATAAATTCCAGAAGGCTTACTAGATATTACTATGAAGTAATTAGAGAATGACATCTACAATTCAGATATAGAAATGATAGATGATGATATAATGGATCTTAACACTATAAATAAGATGAATACTACCTGGAGGCTCCCTAGACATACCTAATTATAATTAATGTATTCTAGCTTTAAATGTCATTTCCACTTCATAATCCTCTATAAATATCATAAAGTTAGCATTCAGAGCTGACATCATCAACCTCTTCTATTTCACTAATAAAGATAAAATACTTTTCTAGATTCAGAATAAATTAGTTTATCTGTACTTCCTTGAGTTTTACAAGCAACATCTCAGAAAGGAGCACTGAAAAGAACTGAAGATGCAGGCAAAAGGCTCTGTATTCAAAACTATTGAAAGTTAGCTTATAAAGTGAGAATGCAGTGGAGAGCTTTGATACTCTAAGGAAACCCCAGATTTTAAGTCATATAATATTATTAACTTTTATTATTGTTTCATATGCAAGACCACATATTGGAACATACACTCCAGGGATAGAGTTTTTTACTGGTGAAGTAATATCAAACAGGATGAGGCCTAGTAAAGGATTTTTATTTTACTGAAGTATTTAATAAAAGAGTATGCACCTAGTCATCTGGCTAAGAGAAAAAATAAAGAGCTTACTAGTTCATAGTTCTACCCTGAACTTAGATGCAACACCATTACTTAACCTATTAGTAATATAAAAGAAGTCTTAGAAGCTTCTGAGGACATTACCTCTTCTCTCTCTTCTGATAATTATATTAGCAATTCAGAACCATCAAGTTTCACAGCTATTAATAATATAATGATTAATATTATTTCTTTATTATAAGTTGCACCCTCTTCATTACCAGTAATGCCCTTAGGGGACTAATGAGACAAGATTCTCACACCAGTGGAACACTTAAAGTTAATTAAGGTTTTAGACACTATCAATCTAATAGAGCCCTTTTAGAGATGGGTCAATCTGTGGAGAGCTATTTATAGTATAATAAAAACTAGTGATGAAACAGAAGACAGCAATAAGAGTAAGAGTGAGAGTAAGAGTAATGAAGGAAGTAATAAAGAGAATAATAATAACATTATTAATAAGAGGACTGTAGGGGCAACACAGCAGGGAACTACAGCTAGTAAACTCTGCCTAAGTATCTTAATTTTCTCTAATAATAACTACCTGGAATCAGAGTCATTTAAATAGGTAGAGATCTTAGAAGTAGATTATGATAATAAAATAATTAAATCAATTAAAAATGTAGTTTAGTAGTTCTATAAGATATAAGATTTTCTGAACAACACAAACCTACAGCCTTAAAATATTAAGATTGCCCTGATGAACCTCTATATCATAAATGCCTCTATCCTTAATGTGCCAGGAATATAAAGGAATATGGAGTTGAAATTCTGGCAGCTCATGGCAGTTAACATCATTAGATAATTTTGGATGGATGGTCAAGTCAGTGGTTATATCATAGTAAATCTTATAGGGTTAGGTAAAACTTGAATAATAATTAGATATATTCTTTTAGTAAGTAGAATATTCCTGGAGACTCACTGATGATTCTATAGTTTATATAGTTACTAATTTGATCTAGTAGTTATACAATGACTATAAGACTTTAGAGTAGAGACTAACCCTACTTATCATGCCTCTAACACTTATTAAATAGTGGGTTAATAAGATAGAGTTAGTTATCAATAAGCTGCATATTTATATCTACTATAGTGACAGTAAGAAGGGCCTTACAGTAAGACAAAATATTATAATAAAGAAGCTCACTAGGAACAACCTAATTTTCAACACCCTGGGCCAGTCACAGCTAATCATTCTCATCTCATATCAAACACTGAGCTAGAGGAATAGCTACATCACAATCCAATATTTCTAACAGTAATCTTCTGGGAGCCTCCCTGGGGATCATCTGGATAGCTTGGGCAGGGTATTTGGTATTATTATTTTTAATAAGGCACACATAATGTAGAATGCCAACTCAAACACCTCCAAGATGTACTTATCACTAAATGTAGATTTTAATCTTCTACTTACTATAATCTCTTATCTTAACTTTCTACTTAATATTAAGAATCTGGCTCAGTTCATCACACTCATCAGCTCTAACACCTAGTGAGATGATAAGGTATTATTCTTTAAGAGCCTATCTTCTTTCTTCAATTCATATAAGGTTGATCTTTCCCACATTGATTCTATATACTAAATGACAAGTTATATCCTTTAAGAGAACCTTTAATATCTTAATAATGATGATTTCTGTCTCAGCATGAACATCTCCAAGTTTTTTGCAATATACTATATTAGATAGACATTGATGAGCTACCTACCTAAGAAGAATAGCCTCAAAATTAGAGATAACATTCCTGCTACTCTCTATTAGGTTGTAGAGTGCTACTTTACTCCCAACAAGCTGGCTAAGTATAGATTAATGATAATATACTTATACTACTATCTTATCTCCAAACTACCTAACAGACATATATTCATAAATATAAATAAATATAGAAGGCTGACACTCTTTACTTCCTGAATTGATTTCTTCTATATATATAGAGAAGTTCTGTCACCTCATATTACTCTTATATTGCTTCACACTTCCCAGATGGTTCTATTCTCATGTTGGCTGAATATGTACTATAAGGCTGAATAGAGAGCCTATAGAGGCTCTCTAGATGATACCCAGTTCTACCTATCTTTCCCTCCTGATGCAGATACTATTACACCCTAAAACCATGAAAAGACTCTTCATCTTATGATGTAGGAGTCATCAAGACTCTGCACATTACTAACCAGATTAAGCTATGAAGTCTTCAAGCTGAACAAGAAGTTCATTATGTAGTATAACAGACTGAGAGAATAAGTACTAATGATAAGTATATATACTTTTATCAGTATTCTATATATAGTGTTCTATGCATCTCTGAAGCCTAATAAGCATGTAGTCATAATGTTAAACTTTAATAATAACAAGCTGGATCCAATGATCTTCATTGGTTTCTATTATATCAATTCAGTTAGTTTCAATCTATAGTATAAGTGTCAAAATACATACTATTTCAACATAATAGGGAGCCAGCCTATAATCAACCAGATTATAGGCTATATTCTTTAAATTGGCTAAAAGTAGATCATCAAAGTTTATAAGTACATGGTGCTAAATTCTTTCTTCACCCATAAGATAGAAAAGTTGAACTCAAAATATGTAGCTAGCCTGATGGTCAAATTGAATTCAACACTCTTTTACCTGCAGAATAATGCAGATATGAACAATGAGAAGGCCATTTTAGACAACTAGGTTTATCTGCTGAGTAAGGAGATTATTATTATTATTATTATTATTATTCTTCATTTAAGGTGTATGGCAGTCAGTGACTATGACACCTATCTAAGTATAAACTTAGGATTTTCTAGCTCAAACTATCTAGTATACAGGCCCAATTTATAACTTGTAATAACAGAATTCCAGCCTAGAATAAAGAAGCTATTAAAACTGCATTTTTTATAAACAACAGTTCTCAAACCATTCATCTCAGATAGATAATGTGTAAAGAAAATAAGGAAAAAACTAAAGAACATAAAAACATAAAAAACAGACAAACTTTTTAAGGAAAATAGCTGTAATAGCTGTCAGAACAACTTCAAAAGGAAAAATAAGAAAAGAAAAAAGAATGAAAAGTTCAAAAATAAATCAGAACAGAACTCTCCCTATAAATATAAAATATAAGACATCCTCTAAACATTTACTTCTAGCCTCCAATCTCTGGTAGCAATTCCAGTTACCTGAAGAAACTCAATTAAATACTTTATTCCTATCTCAGTTTAAAATAGAAACTCCATATTTACTTGATTAATTCCATGCTTTTCAAGAAGTTCAGCTTTTATATCACTATATAATGAACAAGCTATTAATAAATGATAAGGATTCTCAACCAATCCACATGAGTATAATTCATTTGAATTATTCCTAAACCTTTTGAGATATAACTTGAAATAGCTATGTCCAAGCTTTAATTGAATAATAGAAGAGAAGATTTTCTTCTTACAATTAATCAATCTAGCTTTCCATCTTGGTTTTGAGCTTAAATCAGCATAACTCTGACTTTTCCTCTGAGAATCCCATATCTCAGTCCATTTATCAAGGCAGATTTCTTTTATTCTCCTCTTAATAAATGATCAGGATATAGTTTTCACTGAAGAAAAAGGTTTTTCAGCTTCATTCTTAGCTGCTAAATCTGCCTTTTCATTACCCTGTATCCCCATATGAGCTGGGACCCAGTGTAAATGAAATTAAACATCAGATTTTAACCTTAAAGTTTGATTTAAAGCTCTTTAGATAGTATTCAGATTCATTTAACCATTATGAATCTCATTTCTTTAGAGTCTCTTTAAAGCAGCTTGACTATCAGAGAAAATCTATACATCTTGAATAGTAGTATCTTCTCTGAACATCTTTCCTACCAGAAGAAAGGCCTTTTGAATTGCAAAAAGCTCTGCATCAAAGACTTCACACTCCCTTCCTAAATTCCAGGAGTCTAAAGTATACTCAGAGTTCATTTTAGGATGTTTAAAAGCTAAACCAGCTTCTATATCACCCTGTTCACTTTTTAAACCATCTGAATATATTAATAAAGCTCTATCTTTATTAATCCTCTCTAGTTTTTGAAGATGCAATTCTTTCTCTTCCTCTTTTGATAAAATACTAATATCAATATCAATTAGATTCTGCAGAGTTTTTCTCCAAGGATATAACCCCTCATGCTGAATACCCCTCTAGGGCACCTCCCTAGGGGCTTTGCACCTTAAGCAGTTATATACATTAAAGGCCTATAACTACTGACTGCTGCATCCATCCAGTCAGGCCTATTATTTAACTAAGTTCCCAGTCCATTCCTTAGTAATAGCCACTGCCCACCTTAACTAACTAGCCCTATATCCCCTTACTAACTAGCTAAAGCTTCCAGTTACTCACCTCAGCATCACAGCCTACCAGTGGGCCATCACAGTCTTGCAGGCACCTAATAGGCCTAGCACGCAGCCTATTAGCCCCACTAACCACCTTCCTTGTAGTACCCAAGGCCGCCAAGTAGGGAATCTAGGCATTTTTGGTCCTAGCATGGGCCTAACCCTTAGTTATTGTTAGGTTTGCCACTGACACGGCCAGGGGCCAAGGAGGCCTAGGGTGTCCTATTTAGTGGGGACCGCTAAGGCCCAAAGCATGCAAGCTTTGAGGCTTTGTGGGCCCCACCAATCAGATGGTTTTTAAAAGCATTCCCTAGTTAAAGGCCAAGAGTTTTAGTTGAGGATGGACCTGAAACTACCTGGGTTTTTAGTTGAGGATAGGCCCTAACCTACCCAATGTTTTACACCTCTCTTGGTGGGTAAAAAGCATGTGCCCCCAGTGGGATTCGAACCCACCCCCATAACATATAGGTGCTATAGGGATGCCAAGGCTGCCAGCTGCTTATACCATTAAGCCATACATGCAGGGCGAGGAGATTATCATGCTAGGTGAAGATAAGGAGGAATTTAAGGATGTCACACCAGTAAAAGCTGAAAAGCTTTTAGAGGAGCTTATAAAACTTCTTCACAGGGTAGATAATGAGATAGATATGGAAGGGGTACCTGGCCCAGTTAGAGATGAAGTAGAGAATGAGTAGTGGGTTTAAAAATGTTCTTAAAGACTTAGTAGATATAATGATGAGGTAGTTTCTTTCTCTACATTTTTAAAAGGTATTATCTTTAATCTTTCTGTATGTATTGATATGGGGGGATTTTATCATTCATTTTCTTAACTTATTAATGAAGCTTGTTAAAAGCAAATACCCTATATTAAATTTCAATGAATAAAGATATACTTTATTAGGATATTTTCACTCCATCCTACCCTATATATAATTATCTATAAAGAAGGTTGATTGCTCTGTCTTGCCCCAGCTACATATACTATACTATAGAGCTTCTGCTATAAATATACTGAAGCAGGAATGGGATGTGCACATCAGGTGGCACTAAATAGGGCAGTGGCAAACACAAGAAAAGAATTAATATCAATATCAAAGCAGAGGAATGTATTGGCAATTTATAGTACAAAACAGCACAGTAATAGAATGATAAGGCAACACATAAAAGAAATAAAAGATCTATCTCAAAGAAGCATACACATGCATGAGAAATCCACAAACAAATAGATGAAGTCTTGCAATGAAAGGAAAATATCTATCTTCATGGCTGTACTTGACAGTAAAAAGCCTCAGTAAAAAATTGATTCAACTCAACAGTAAATCCCCATCACATATCTCCTCTCCCTCCAATTCATTAACCTAGTAAATAGAAGAATGGCTCAGCATCACAGCAAGGGCAGCAGCCCTGAATATGTTGTCCTAAAATCAATCCAACTATGTAGTCCCAAAGTCAGCTAGTAAATGGTGACACTGTGTTGAATCATCTATTTGCAAGAAAGTAGCCACATCAAGGCAGAAAGGTAGTCTAGAGATGAATGAGTAAGTCAGTAACAGTAAAGCCCCTTCTGGGCTGCAGTAAATGCAGCTGGCATTTTTAGGTAAAGGCCCAGGCAGGATAGTTCATCAACAGCTTGAACCATGAAATTGTGGGATGACAGCCCCCATGGCTAGAGATAGAGATAGGAGTTGGAATAGGATCAGCAAGAGGTTTCTGGATGAGGGGAGGGCAGAGTGCAGCCCTAGGACATGTAAACCACTGGGTAGAAGTAAGGCTCAGAGAAATGAATGGACAGGTCAGCAATGAAGGAAGGACATGCCCTAAGTAGGTAGGATAGCCTACAAGTGTATAGCTTTATACTAATGATCTTATATATGATAAGATCTATGGTTCTATCATAAGGGGGGGTGTCACACCCAAGATTTCTATGGCTATTAATGACAGCCTTGAGCCTGAATGTTAAAGCTACCTGGTCTAAACCCCAAGTCAGCAAATCAATTTTCCCTCCAAAATTAACAGCATGATGATAGCATAAAGGAAAAGAGGATAATAGCTTTACAAGCTAATTTAGAAGCTTAACAAGCTGACTATCATTCAGCTCCTTCATATCATTAAGCTGAGCTTTCAAGGCAGACTTGACATTCTAATGACACACACATTCATAATGGCTAGTCTCTTAACACTTTTCAACAGCTTCAGCAACATCAGGATCCTCCTTGTCAGCACCTTGATTCTCAAGCTCCACAATTTCTTCTGGTGACAGGCTGGCAAAATGGGAGAGGCTGACATTGAACAGGGAGATAACTATTAATAAAACTAATTGGCTAGAGACATGTCATGAGCAAGAAGCAGGTGAAATAGGGCCAGAGTTTTAAGAAGTACTAGGCAAGAAAGTAGAAGAGGACATGGGAATCAATTCAGAATGGCAGTAATTATCCTGAGGAGGACAAGGAGAAGGTAGAGGTATTTAGTCAGTCATATGAGAATTACATGGCAAAGCTGGAGGAGGCTGATACTGAAGATTTCAAGAGGGTAGAGATAAGGAGATTAGTGGGTAAGGATCAGCAGATATAAGGAGAGATAGTGGGGCACTTACAGCAAGAATTCCACCAGGACCAATATAAAGCCCAGTAGCATGGATGGCTTCCATATTCAACTCAGAATCAATAAAATCTGGCCTTAAGGCATTTTTAAGGTTTAAAAGCATCAGTTCCTTGTGAAGCTTTTTACTCTTCCCAGGATTTTAAGATAATTAAATCCACATCACCTAGTTGATTCTTCTCACTGCAGATAAATAGTCATAATTTCTCATAAGGGTTGCTACATATCAGCATCATTTCTCCTTCTTTAATATTAACTAGAATTCATCAGTAAAATCTTTCCCTCAGCACTCCACACAAGTTTTATACCTCTTTTAGGTATAGTTTCAACAAACCCTGACAGTCTCCATCACACAACAAATCTCCACTATCTGATGGTGGAAGTCAGCTTTAGATATTACTATCTGCTAGACTTCATCCTCCTTCATCCATTTAAAATATATAGCTACCTTCTTCTTCCTATCTTCATGCCTGCTCATGATCAGATCAGCAATCTCACACTGGACCTAATAGTATGAAGCTGCACACCTGTTAAGGGTATTAATATACTCTCAAATCTCCTTGGTGGTTGACAGCCTTCTCTTTCCATATTCAGCCAAGGTGAGGGAATCAGTAGGCTTTGGGGCCAAGGCATGCAGATTTTGACAGTTTGATATTTTACAGAAAGGTAGTGAACAAAATTATAGATACAGCATTATCATATATCATGCAAGTTGGTTTGAAGGCAAGGCTGAGATATCTATGATAATAGTAAGGGAGAAGCTGAGGAAAACACAGGATAGAGTGCACTCTTATGATTTTTCAAATATAAGATGCAAAAGGTAGTTGCAGCCAGCAAAATGAGAGAACAAGAAAGGCATACCACCATTTTGATAGCTATAAAATGAAAGAAACAAAGAAAACTGTAAAGAAATGTGAAGATGCATCCAGATTCTGACATACCACTCATACTGGCATTTAAACCACAAAGAGACAGCTAATAAAGGAAATAAACTGACAAGTGGATACAGTCAAATAAAGGAAATAAAGAAAGAATGAATAGAATAAGAAAATGAATGTAGCAGTCAGATAATAATCATAAAACTTTTATCATAAGGAATCAGAGACTATAAAGCATCCTTTTCTCTACCCACATCTTCTTCCTTCTCATCACTATCCTCCACCAGATCTGTATTATTCAATACTGCCAGCATTTAATCATTATGAAGGTAAAATTTCTTTATTCAGTTACCTGCAGTGGTGTTGTAGAATGATGTGCCATTCAGTTCTTCAAGATAATAAGTGTCTTTCTCATGATTTACTTCTTATACATGATACAGACTTAATCATCAGAAGTTAAGTTTAACAGAATAAGACATCTCTATTTTGGTGTCATGCAGAAGGATAAGATCTCCCATCTGAACTGAATTGTGCACTAATCACTTGATTTCATCAAATAGATCCCAATTTTTCTCTTGTGTGTGCTGTAGGTGAAAGGCCACCTCCTCCAGGTCCTCATCCCATCTCTCCAACTGTCAAATTTACATGTATATCAAGTTGGTATAAGAGTAAATAGTGTGCTATAGAAGTATTTGCCATATTAGTACCTCAAGCTCAACAGGGAGGATAGTATTATAGTCATATTGCAGACAGAATAACATCTCACCTGTTAACTATCAAATGGAGACACAATCCACTTACAGTACTAAGTGGAAATAGTTAACCTAATTCCTCCCATCCACAGCAAGCTTCACCAGCACATCTAAAATAGAGTAGTGGCCACATTCAACCATGCCATTCACTTTCACATTGTATGATAAAATCATTATTTGCCTGACATAATACTTGACAGTGAGAATCCTGATTTACTTCTGATTTTCTAGCCTATCATTACAAATCATTTCTCAGAAATAGCCATGCCAGTATATAATATCCTCATAAATAAATTGCACCACATGTTCAGCCTTAGCATGCATAAGGGGCCAGCCTTCAACCCAGCTAATGAGGTCATTTCAAGTAATAACTGCACACAATTTCCCCTAGTTCTTCAGAAACTTAACAACATCAATACACCACTTATCCTATAGATAGTTGCAGTGAGTCAGATACAGCAGTTCCTCAAGGTAGTTACTTTCCTAAAATTAATACTCATAGTATCTCTTGCAGTACATCTTGACCTCACTGAACAAGCCTTCCCACTAATATTACTAAAAGACCTTGTAGTTGATTGCCTCACAGCCTTTGTGGCTAGACTTATCATATATTTAAGTAATAATCTCCTTCTGTTCATCCAGATCATCTACCATATATCTTAGCAGAATTCCTTTATCTGACCAGCAAAATAGATGTTGCCCATGCACCACATAGTTCAGTGCATATTTACATCATTTCAGGAAGACCTTGCAAGGAATATCATCAAGCTACTTCAGGGTAGTAAGGTATCTAGCAATTGATTCACTGTAGTTAGAATAGAAGGGTGAAAGAACATGAGATTCTTCACTGTTAGCATCATTAGAAACTTTAAAGTTAGGAATAATAATAGAAGCCATACTAACACAATTGAGTTCTACCTCAATGAATTCATTAATATTCTGATTTTCAGGCATCTTATTATTAATAGGCAGTCATCAAGAAAGATCATCAGCAGCACTATGAATTCAACTAGAAACATAACAGACATCAAAATCAAACATTTAAATCCATGCAAGCTAGTTGGTTACCAGAGCACTAGGAAGATCAGTGGCTATCTAGTTAAGTTGAGTAATCAAGGTTTTCACATCAGTTTCAAGAATGAAGTGAACATTATATAGGTAATATTAGCATTTCTTTAGCATTTTGAGAACAGCTCAGCATTCTCATTTTCCTGCATTATATTTTACTTCTACTAGACTCCAGATTCTACTTTCATATTAGCAGGGATAAAGCTTCTTGTTTCCAACATCTTACTGGCTCAGTATTTCTCCCCAGTCATGCTTGCTGGCATTAGTTGTAATCATAATATCCCTAGCACCTTCAGAATAATCAACACAGTGTAAAGTAGGAGTAGTCATCAGTGTTATCTTCAGGACTGACATGGCATTTAATTACTCAGGTCCCTAGAGGAAAAAGGCATTTTTTTTGAACAGCAAATAGATTGGGTTGGAAATGAGGGTAAAGTTCAGAATCCAGATGTAATAATACACACAAACACTAATAAAGGCACAAGCTCCAGAGATC
Source organism: Emmonsiellopsis sp. PD_33 (assembly GCA_032988165.1). NCBI lineage: Eukaryota > Fungi > Ascomycota > Eurotiomycetes > Onygenales > Ajellomycetaceae > Emmonsiellopsis > Emmonsiellopsis sp. PD_33. Next base: position 8,681 of record JANTQF010000102.1, on the reverse strand, counting down.
TCAGTTGATTCAGGCTATTCAATGATTTTGACAATTTTAGTAGTCTTAGGGTAGCACCCATTAGCATCAACAATATATCCAATGAGAACCATGCTGGAGCAGCTGAACTCAGATTTTACAACCTAAATACATGTGTTTAAGAGCTCAATACTGATCAGGATCTGATTCAGGTTTTAAAGATGCTTCAAAATAAATTAGTAAATTCCTAGTATGACCTCTTCATTATTGTACTAAGATTATAGACCCTTCATATCAACATCATCCATGAAATTATCTGCCTAGTAGAGAATATTCAAATAGAGAATGTGAGTCATGACTCAGCAGAAGGCAGCAATAGAATTCATGGCATCCTGTGGCAATGTTGTCTGACAAAGAAGGTCAATTAGGGTTTGGAAGGCAGTTATGTCACAGCTATTCTCATGCAAAGTGATCTAGTCATATTCAGAAAAGAAATCCATTATGCTGATAATAACTTACCCAGCAAAATCTTCTGTAAAAGCATCAGCATTGAGAGGGATATAGGCATCTCAAATCATAATAGCATTTATATCCATGCAGGCATTAATAATTCAGTATTTCCCAGACTCCTTCTTCTTGATAAGGAACCATTTATTTCAATATGAACCATGATAATGTTTGAAGATACTAGAGTTAACTTACTCACAAAGTATTTCTATGACTGTCAGCAGCAACTTTTAAAGAACAGGAAACTCAGGGGCCTACCACACTTCATACTTAATAGTATGAATTTTGATCAGTGAAGAGACCTCTTCAGTTAGTTTTCTATAATCACTGAAGCTCCATACTAATACCTTCTCCCATCTAAGTAGGATCTCAATCAGTAGCTCATGCTCCTGGGGCATTAAGATCAATCCAATTTGAAGCTTTTCTATTCTATTAGGCATGAGGTGAGAGCTGCACAGGCAATCCAAGAAATGAAGCATGATTAGATGATCATAAGGTAAAGGTAGATCCTTTATAGATTTAATGTTATCTTAATATTATTTCTGATAAATTTTTCTCCATTAATCTGTCTCATCAGGCATCCCTCCATCTATCACTAGCATATTGAGAGGCTGAATCTTGTCTACTTTTTACTTGTATAGTATGGCAATAATCAGATGATGAGATTAAGGAGAAGGCTCAGTAGAATCATAGAGAGGAAGGTCATACAGTTGAATGCTACAAACTCAACAAATTTTAGAGACAGGATGCTACAAGAAAGGAAACATAGCATACAAGGATAGCTGAAAGCACTGTTATAGAATGACAGGAACACATGGTGGAGATTTCTGAGATAATTTAATGATAACCTCTGATTGGCTGGAGGTATTTATTAGCCTCAAATTGGGAAATTATGATTGGCTGGATTTCCTCTCATTACTCTCATATAGTAGAATCTCTACCTCATTATCCACCACACTAATACTGCTGACTCTAACTTCATCTCTTTACTCATTACTATCATTGTAAAGATTAGTTGAACTCAGCACCTCTAGTTTAAAGACTAATACTTACTGTGAAGATCATTCAGCTGTCTGTCACCATAGTCTTCTAAAGAATAGCTAAGAAAGGAGATCTGATTAGTTTCATCATCTGAGTTAAAAATTATGATAGTGATGCCACCCACATTATCTATCTGTTATGCTAATCAAGTTACATTTTTATAGGGATAATCTAGAATGTACTCATAGAAACCACACTCCAGGATGAAGAAGGTTTAAGGTATAGATATAGATCTAATATGAACTAGAACATTCTTATAGATTTCAATAATGTCACTATGCTAACTATTAGTGCCAAGGATTAGCTTGAGAGCATCTTTCTGAATGATTAGGCTGAGACTCAAGGCAATGCTCTTCATCATGCAGTTGATCTTTACCTTGCCATTAAATATGACTTCAGTCTGATCCTTTTCAATGCTGACAGAAAACTTAATATAGCTAATGAACACTAGGTTTCACCAAGGGTCATACTCTGAGATATGATAGAAGGACTGAATAAAGGAGACTCTAGCAGATTCCTTCTCAATTATATATTACTAAACTTCAGCTGAAAGATTCTGAAAGAATGTCTGCTGCAGCTAAGTAGAGTAGGCTATAATATTCTTGAGCTGAATTCCTATAATCTCTTAACACATGATTTTCTTAAAGATAGTCTGGGTCATAGTAGCACAGTTCTCCTTGTTCTTCATTTCAATAGAGAGCTTGGAACCTTTAGGTTTTCTGAGATAATAGAGAATGATTTTCTTCTGAATCTCAAGCACTTCAGCTATCTTAGCATTAGACACAGCTTCATCAATCAGCTGAGTCAGCATTTCTTCCTGTAGTTGGCTGTCAAGAAGGGTTTGTAATTCATTGAGATTAGGTAAAGGTAAGATGATATCCTCAGCAAATAAAACTAATTTTTAGGAGCCATCTGAATAGCAATCAGCCCTTCAAGAATGGGTGGAAGGTAGGGCTTTCTCCTTTTCAATCCAGTTAGAGAGTGTAGATTAATTCTTATCAGCAGCTGATCCCTTACTCTTATTATTTCCAGTAGCAGTCTGAGTAACTATCACACTAGCAACTCCTTTCATCTCATTATCTGAGTTGCCTTTTTCCATACTACTCTCAAATCCAACATTGCATATACTAATAAAATTGACTGCTGATAATGAACTGCTGTCAGAGGAAATAAGAATGCTATCATTATTGCAGAGTTTTACTATTAATGAGATGATGGGAGGTGTAGATCTCTACTTAAGAGCACACTTAATAGTGATAATGTGTGGTTCATACTGATTCATATTGATCTTCAGGCTGCACTGCATCATATGTCTATCAAAGTATTCACCCATTCTATTTCAATGAATCTTTCCTTAGTTGATTAGCTTATCAATTTAGAGGCACTAAGGGAGCATATGAGACAAGTCACTACAGCTCCAACAAGCACAAGGAGGGCAATTATATTGTGACATGCTTCTAGACCTAGGTTAATATGGACTACCAGGGTCACACTGCATCTCATAATAGGAAATATTTGTGAGATCTCAAGTAGAATCAATAGATCTCTGATTAGTAAGGATGCATGGCATCACAGCTAATTATTGTATATTCTCCTGCTGTTAGAAACCTGCAATAGCCAGCAACAGCATATTCATCCAGTTGACAAGAGATTCAAGCAAGCTGTCATTCAAATTCCTTGAAGCTAAATCAGAAGAAGCAGGTAGTACAGAGAGAGCTACTTGAGGTCTTAGCATAGCTAAGGTGGGTAAATTGAAGACAGACTGAGTAGAAGATAGCTGAGTGAATAACATCATATGAGAATCTAGATCAGATGTGATCATTCAGGCCATCTTTTCTTTAACTTCCTGAGATTCTGCTGTGGCTTCACAAACCTTTGAAATTTTCCACTCAGATGGGTTGTTTTGATTAAATCTAGCCTTACAAAAAGCCTTCTCATAAACTCCATCAGGCAGGCCTCATAAGAATAACTGGCAGGCAAGAGATTTCTAAATTTCATTTCAGCTAATTAGTGGCTCAGTGATGATGCAGAATTGGCAGCAGAAAGTAAGAATGTCTCAGCTGAAAGATCATTTAAAACTAGATAGAGCATTCAGATAGATTTAATTGTATATCTGCTGATAAGCATCATCCTGTTAGAACTTTAACATCAATCTGGCCTTGACTTTCATCTAGGTTTATAGGTCCTTCACTAGCTAATCCACATGACCTTATAGTTTCATAGAGTAATAATTGTGTAACACTGCCAAGGCTTCATCCTTAGGAATATGGTGCAGCTTCAGCACAGCATCAAACTGGTTGACAAACTAAGTAACATCCTTCCCATCAAAAGAGAGGGCTCTGAGGGATCCAGGAACCAGCATGGGTATGATAAGCTACTAATAAACTATTCCACTTTCAGGAGGCAAGGCACTGCTAGGTGTAGGCAGGCCTGATGAGAAATTAGTAGAGCTAGACATCTTCTCACTGTTGATCTTGATTTTTAGTGGCAGAGCTGATGCTTTTCCTGACTGAGTTTAACAATGTGTGATAGAGTCCAACTGAGTGTACTTAGGAAACATATATTAATGGAGAAATGAATAGATAAGTAGCTCTCATTCATAAATGAGAAATAGGTTAATAATGGTGGTAATATCTGTGTCTTTTTGCAGGTAGAGATTTAGGGACTTAAGGAAGAAAAGAAACTACAAGATCTACTGTAGATTTTTCTTCTTACTAGAGTCTGTATTTGTTGAGGAGCAGCTTGATGAATTTAATAATTCAGCAGGTTCATTCTTTGAAGTTTTCTTCTGGCAGTATTACCATTGGTGCAGCTGTAAGGCTGCAGGCCTGCTTCAACTAAATAGGCCTATTATAAATTGAAATAAGAGAATTACATTGAGCAGCACACTTAATAAAAAAAAAGAAAAAAGGGGAAAAAAACTCAGCATAATTATCTATATTAATACTGTTATTTATTCATCCATTCATGATTTTCAATCATGTGCATCAATGAAGCAGGGACAGGGTGTATGCATCAGGTAGTACCAAACAGGGCAGTGGCAAACACAAGAAAAGAATTGATATCAATGTTGAAGTAGAGGAATGTATTGGCAATTTATAGTACAAAATAGTATAGTAATAGAATGATAAGGTAACACACAAAAGAAACAAAAAATCTATCTCAAAGAAGCATACACATGCATGAGAAATCCACAAACAAACAGATGAAGTCTCACAATGAAAGGAAAATATCTATCTTCATGGCTGTGCTTGGTGGTAAAAAGCCTCAGCAAAAAATTGATCCGACCTGATGGTGGATCCCCACCACAATGCCAGTAAGCCAGGGGGGTGAGGGGGGTGAGGGGGGTCTAGGAGGGGAGGGGGCCCAGAGGGCTCCTCCTTACCCCCCAGTTGGAGGGTGCTAGGGGCAGAATGCCCCTAGTAGATAATATACATACTAAGAGTATAATTTAATTTCAGGCTACACTTAAAGAGCTATCTAAATGTAGTTGCTAGTAAAATAAAGTCATATTATTATTATTATTCTTTATTTAAGGTGTATGGTAATTAGTAACTATGACATTTATCTAAGTATAAACTTAGGATTTTCTATCTCAAACTATCTAGTATACAGGTCTAATTTATAACTTGTAATAACAGAATTCCAGCTTAGAATAAAGAAGCTATTAAAACTGCATTTTTTATAAACAATAGTTCTCAAACTGTTCATCTCAGATAGATAATGTGTAAAAGGAAAATAAGGAAAAAAACTAAAGAATGTAAAAATAGATAAAAATAGATAAACTTTTGAAGGAAAATAGCTGTAATAGCTGTCAGAATGACTTCAAAAGAAAATATAAGAAAAGGAATAAATAAATGTAAAGTTTAAAAACAAAAATAAATCAGAACTTTTCCTATAAATATAGAATAAAAGACATCCTCTAAACATCTACTTCTAGCCTCCAATCTCTAGTAGCAATTCTAGTTACCTGAAGAAACCCAATTAAATACTTTATTCTTATCTCAGTTTAAAATAGAAACTCTATATTTACTTGATTATTATTATTATTATTATTATTCTTCATTTAAGGTGTATGACAGTCAGTGACTATGACATCTACCCAAGTATAAACTTAGGATTTTCTAGCTCAAAGTATCTAGTATACAGGCCCAATTTATAACTTGCAATAACAGAATTACAGCCTAGAATAAAGAAGCTATCAAAACTGCATTTTTTATAAACAACAGTCCTCAAACCATTCATCTCAGATAGATAATGTGTAAAGAAAATAAAGAAAAAGCTAAAGAATGTAAAAACAGATAAAAACAGACAAATTTTTTAAGGAAAATAGCTGTAATAGCTGTCAGAATGACTTCAAAAGAAAATATAAGAAAGGAAATAAAAGAATGAAAAGTTCAAAAACAAATCAGAACTCTTTCTATAAATATAAAAGATAAAACATTCTTTAAACATCTACTTCTAGCCTTTAATCTCTAGTAGTAATCTCAGTTACCTGAAGAAATTCAATTAAATACTTTATTTCTATCTCAGTTTGAAATAGAAACTCCATATTTACTTGATTAATTCCATACTTTTCAAGAAGGTCAGCTTTTATATCACTATATAATGAACAAGTCATTAATAAATGATAAGAATTCTCAACCAATCCACATGAGCATAAATCATTTGAATTATCTCTAAACCTTTTAAGATATGACTTGAAATAGCCATGTCCAAGCTTTAATTGAATAATAGAAGAGAAGATTTTCTTTTTACAATTAATCAATCTAGCTTTCCATCTTGATTTTGGACTTAAATCAGCATAACTCTGGCTTTTCCTCTGAGAATCCTATATCTCAGTCCATTTATCAAGATAAATCTCTCTTATTCTTCTCTTAATAAATGATTAGAATATAGTTTTCACTGAAGAAAAAGGTTTTTCAGCTTTATTCTTAACTGCTAAATCTGCCTTTTCATTACCCTGTATTCCCATATGAGCTGAGACTCAGTGTAAATGAAATTAAACATCAGATTTTAACCTTAAAGTCTGATTCAAAGCTCTTTAGATAGTATTCAGATTCATTTGACCATTATAAATCTCATATCTTTGGAGTCTCTTTAAGGCTGCTTGACTATCAGAGAAAATTCATACATTTTGAATAGTAGTATCTTCTCTAACCATCTTTCCTGCTAGAAGAAAGGCCTTTTGAATTGTAAAAAGCTCTGCATTAAAGACTTCATACTCCCTTCCTAGATTTTAGGAGTCTAAAGTATACTCAGAGTTCATTTTAGGATGTTTGAAAGCTAAACCAGCTCCTATATCACCTAATTTACTTTAAACCATCTGAATATATTAATAAAGCTCTATCTTTATTAATTCTCTCTAGTTTTTGAAGATGCATTTCTTTCTCTTCCTCTTTTGATAAAATACTAATATTAATATCAATTAGATTCTGCAGAGTTTTTCTTCAAGAATATAATCTCTCATGTTGAATATCTTTTATATTAAGGCTTCTAAAGCATCCTTTAACCATAGAATATATTCTATAAAGCTGGGAAGGCACTAACTTTAATGAATTCTCTGAGTTTTCATTCCAATCTTCATACTTCTCCCAATCCAACTCATTCCCTAAGTTATATGGTGGATAAGATGAGGAAACTCTCTATCTAATTGGATGTTTCAAGCTCATTTTCATTATTCTTAAAGTATAATTCATGCATGCCTTCTCCAGCCTTATCTCAGGAGGTGGAATAGAAGCTTCAATCTCCATAGCTCTATATGAAGAAGTCTTAAAAGCTCCTAGAATCCTTCTTAAAGCCTGGTTCTGAAGTTTTTGAAATCAACTAAGATAATTCTTTTGATTCTTCCACCAAATCTGGACTGCAAAATCAGACACTGAGACTGTGCAGGCTATATAAAGTTATCTCATAGCCTGAAAAGATAAGCCTCTCTCTGTATTAGAAAGTCTAAGTATATTACTCAGTGTCTTCTCTGCCTGTGCAAGTCTGATCTTAACATGAGATTTAAAAGTTAACTTTGAATCTAATCATACCCCCAGTCATCTAACTGACTCTTTAGGCTTGATTTCTCTTCCTAACAGTGTAATAGAGTAGTTCTTCTCTCTAGGTTTAGAATAGAAATGAATCAATTCAGTCTTATTCATATCAAACTAAATTAAATTTTCATCTCCTCTTTGAAAAACCTCCTGAGCAGCTTCCTCTATAACTCTGCAGTTATTTTCTATAGAATGAGAACTTATAATCAAGCCTAAGTCATCAATATAGCTAGGTATCCTTACTATAGCTATTTTCCTATTCTTAAATAGAACAGTAGCATATATAGTAAATAGAATAGGGGAGACTGGAGATCCCTGAGGAACTCCTATCTCAAAGGCTGTCTTATCTTGTTTTTAACCATCAAAGAGAAGTTGAATGGTCCTTTCAGACATAAAACAGATAATCCAATATATTAAAGCCTTTAGTAGCCCCAAATCTTGAAGGATTTTCACAAGTTTATTCAATGAAACATGCCCTGCGCGCATGGCTTAATGGTATAAGCGGCTGGCGGCCTTGGCATCCCTATAGCACCTATATGTTATGGGGGCAGGTTCGAATCCCGCTGGGGGCACTTGCTTTTTACCCACCAAGAGAGGTGTAAAACATCAGGTAGGTTAGGGCCTATCCTCAACTAAAAACCTGGGTGGTTTCGGGTCCATCCTCAACTAAAACTCTTGGCCTTTAACTAGGGAACGCTTTTAAAAACCATCCGATTGGTGGGGCTGGTTAGCGGCGCCCCTAGGCCTCAAAAGCTTGCATGCTTTGGGCCCTAGGGCGGCCACTAAAAAGGCCTAGCCAAAGAGGACACCCTAGGCCTCCTTGGCCCCCGGCCGTGTCAGTGGCAAACCTAACGATAACTAAGGGTTAGGCCCACGCTAGGACCAAAAACGCCTAGATTCCCTACTTGGCGGCCTTGGGTACTACAAGGGAGGTGGTTAGTGGGGCTAATAGGCTGCGTGCTAGGCCTATTAGGTGCCTGCAAGACCGTGACGGCCCACTGGTAGGCTGCGATGCTGAGGTGGGTAACTGGAAGCTTTAATTAATTAGTGTGGGGATATAGGGCTAGTTAGTTAAGGTGGGCAGTGGCTATTACTAAGGAATGGACCGGGAACTTAGTTAAATAATAGGCCTGACTG